>VXCM01007100.1:0-7500 GCA_014773175.1 Lucifuga dentata
TTATTCGGGCTTGGGACCGGCACAAGGAGGACACTGGCTTGTGCCCCCTTGAGGCTGCATTTTTACTTTACTTGTTACTTGTTAATTACTTGTTGCTGACTCAATATTTTCATTGTGCGTTTTTTTTTTTTTTTTTTTTTNTTTTTTTTTTTTTTTTTTTACAAATATTAACAAAAATTGCGTCACGTTCAGTGTATATATTTACCGCGACAAATTCACATCTGAAAAATTCACTTTGTGTCATTGATTGGCGTCGCTCTGATGTGTAACGAGAGTATCTCAGGATAAATATGTCCTGTGTGCTTTCTCGCTTGTCCTGAAATGTCCGACCGCCTGTCCTCACATTAGTCTGTCCAGAAACATTCCTCCGCTCTGAGGAGGACAACTGCCGAAATAACTTGTCCTGCATTCCGCTTAAAGCGCGGGTTCTCACATCCAGGAAGCAGGAAGAGACTTTAACGACATGACATAATGCAGCTTTAAGAAAAAGCATAAACAGTGTATTTTAGAAAAATACTTGTCTGTTTTGAAAGGGTCCTTTGTTAGCTGTTAGCTAAGCTTTGCCTCCAGCAGCTCCAGGCTGGTCTGCAGACGCTTCCCACCGCTAAGCAAGTCCAGGCAGACTCTAACTTATCTGCTGATTAGCAAATGTAGTTTTGACCTGCGACTACATCAGCCAGTCAGCGCCGTGACAAGAACCTCATGGGGGGGGGGTCAAATCATTTTGTTCAGGTTCTGTTTTCTAAATTACATTATTGTATAAAAAGTGAAGACATTCCTTCAAAATTTATTTAGAAAACTTACAGAGTGTATAAAGGAAACAGGTTCAGGCTGACCTTTGACCTTTGGGCTCTGATGCTCTTTGACCTCCACATGAAGCTTTGTGTAGCCGCCTCACTAACATGTTGTCGTGTGGCTCAGTGTTCCGTGATTCCAGTATTTGAAGTGTGTTCCTAAATCCCTTGTTGTCATGGTGATGCTGTAAGGACGCATATCCTCCATATAAAAATAGTAACGGCTTGTTATTTTTTTGGTGGAGGTGAGGCAGACGCAGCTCGCAGGTCGATGCGTTTTCTACGTCATCTGTCTTCATTCAGGTGTCGTGCTGCAGACATCATGGCGGCGGCGTGACGCCTCATCAGGCAACTGCCACAAGTTCACTGTGTCGCCACAAAATCTTACTTCTGAGTTACAGATTTTGTAAATGCTTTCATGACGCTTGTTTGTGTCGTTTTGCTTTGGTCTTCTATGCTTTCCATCGTAAAGTAGTCTTACAACATCACACAGAACTTACGCTACTAGCGTTACTTATGCTACGAGCATTACTTATACTACTAGTGTTACTTATACTACTAGCGTTACCTATGCTACTAGCATTACTTCTGCTGTTAGTGTTACTTTGCTACTAGCATTACTTATGCTACTGGTGTTACTTTTGTTACTAGCGATACTTGTACTGCTAGTGTTACTTGTACTACTAGCGTTACTAGTATGCTACTAGCATTACTTATGCTACTAGCATTGCTTTGCTAGCGTTGCTTATGCTACTAGTATTACTTATACTACCAGCATTACTTTGCCAGCACTGGCAAAGTAATGCTGGTAGCATAACACGCGTTAGTTATGCTACCAGCATTACTACTAGCTACTAGCATTTCTAGCTAGTAGCTATTAGCTACTAGCTAGAAGCATTGCTTATGCTACTAGCATTCAGTTAAAAATTTGACTACTGAAAACATTGATATTTTTTTTTTATTTTATGAATCAATATTGGAATCATTTGAATAAGAATTGCAATTAATCATAAAATCTGTTTTTTCCCAGCTTATCATCACCTTAGCCGTCACCAGGCTGATCAGTCGTTCTCCCACGGCTGAAGAATGCAACATACGTGTGCGATGTTATTGTTCAGATGCAACTTTCCAAAAACGAAGATCCGAGTGCCAAAGTCCTGCAGCAGTTTTTAAGCTTCCATTGCAACTCGTTTGGAGTGTGGCCTAATAAATTAATATCCAAGCTGCCAAAGTTACCAAATTCATTTTTATAATCACCTAAATAAATAAAATAAATAAAATACTATGTTAATCACCAACATGCTAAATAAAATACTGTGTGCTGCTGATGTTTTGATGTGGACTTTCTGATTTAGCTTATTTTATAAAGCTTTTCAAAACCTTCCTGTACAGATTCCTGCTCAGATTTTCAGGTCAGGAGCATTTGGCGTGCACGGGTTCCTGTTATCATGTGACCTCCGTCGACCAAAAACCACGAAGCAATTTGTGCTGGAAATTTGCAGGCGTGTCGAATCTGCACCGCAAAAATCAGCAACAGTCAGACTATTATCAGAAATCACAGGACGTCTTCAGACCATGCAAACACGGCTTAACGCCACACAGTACAAAATTCTTGTTAGAGATGCGTGCATGTACACACACACACACACACACACACACACACACACACACAGGGGACCTTTAGCAACGATCCCTGCTGCTGGATCACCTCATTAACCCAGAGTTCAGTCAGCGAGTGCGGAGGGATTTACTGCTTCAACAAAAACCAAGACCGATGCTGAACACACACACACACACACACACACACACACACACACACATGATTACTGGATTATAACTGGAAAATGAGGTGTGAACACAAAACAATTTCATATGAGAAATCCAATATTTTTGCTTAATGTCTCTACAGACCGTGCATGAGGGATGTTGTTGTGTGTGTGCGCATGTGCGGGCGTGTGTGTGTGTGGGGGGGNCAGATGTTTACTTTGTCACTCATCTATTTACTTAAACTCCTGCCCGATCCCTTAAAGTAAACACACACACACTCAATCGTCTTGCCTCCGCTAGAAGGGGAATCACTTAGCATGTGTGTGCGTGTGCATGCATGTGTGTTTGTTTGGCTGTGTAAAGCCGGTGACCTCGGCTGGTCTGTGACCCAGAAACAAAGGCTACATTTTACACAGGAAGAAAAAGTCTGGTTTTAACTCTTTGTGGTGAAGTTCAGACTCTGCAGGTCCAGACCTGATCCCCCAAAACCTCTTTCCTAGACCCTCTTCCTGTCTGCAGGAGCAGGAAAACACGGAGTCAGGTTTAGTCTGGACAAAGCAGAAAGTCTTTTTCACATTGCAATCATGGATAGTTTGAGATTTTAAAGACTTAATTTAGTTAAGGAAAGGTTAAACATGACTCTTTTGCTCTTGGCAGGCGCCTCCGTCCAGCTCAGATCCCCCCAAATCATCAGGCCCTGATCCAACATGGCCGTGATGGAGATGGAAAGTGGCAGAAATCCCGTTTCCATCGATCAATTTAGGGGAGTCTGTCAAAATGTCTGATTCTGACTCAGACACGCCTGTTTCACGCAGGAGTGAGGCATGAAAGTGGGGAGAGTTTAAAGGACCGTTTTACATGTTTGAGCCTAATATATTCAGTTTTCATACATGTTACGTTACTGACAATCATTTCCCAAAGGATAAAACCGTATTTCAGATTTCCTGATATTTTGCTAAATCTCTTAATCTTTCAAAATCAAATATTCAAGTGATACACCCACCTTAAAAATCCATGTTTCTCCTGCTAATAGTTACACAGCCTTATGAAGTCACGGTCCTTTAAATTTTTCCATAAACGCAGGTCTTCTTTTGGGACTATATTCCCCGGTGGAGGCATACATTCACTCCACGCTTTTTATTGAGCTTAAACACTAAAATTACATAACTTCTAAAAAAACCTGAATACACGTCTTGTTGGTGATGATGGATTACCTATCCCAAGAACGTTTACAGTATCAACAAGTTGATTTTAATAGCAGAATGAACTGAAACCAATGGAGGTCTGGAAGGTAGGAAAAACATTTTTAATTCACCGTTCCAGTAGTATGCTTTAGGAAATGATTGTCAGTAACATGTATGAAAATTTAATACATTAGGCTCAAACATGCAAAATGGGTGGTATGGTCCTTTAAATTTCTTTTAGTCACTGTGTCTGTGGAGAGAGGTTAAAGTGAAACTGTGCCCCGATATCTCGGTTTCTAATTGAGTAGAGATCAGAAAAATATACAGAGATGTAATTCCTGTTAATAACTCCTCCCCTCTCCTAACGTGTGTATTTATCCCTGTTTATACGATTAATATGTTTAAATGATGGAAATAAAAGGTTTCTGCGGTTCACAGAATATAAACAAAATCGTTGTATGAGGGAGAGTCCGCCAGGTGAGAAAATGCATGTTCAGTAAACTTAAAACAAAAAGTTCCGTGTATAATTCAGTGTATTAAAATAATATACTTAATCGAACCGAACTGTGGTGAAAATTAAAGACTTCCTGATGCATCGAATCATTTCCTATCGAATCAAATTGCCATGGAGACAAAGATTTCATCCTAAAACTAACGTGGCAGCAGATATGTCCGTATGTCCAGGACAGGAAGTCACATGACATGTTGACCTGCAGCAGGTGATGGCAGAATGTAACTGAGGCTGTTGGGAAAATTTTAGAATTCTAGCAAGGCAGCCTGAGGAAAAAACAGCACGATGTTCCCTTTCTGGTCACCAACCCGCCATTTAACCTGTGCGCACATGCCAGAATGCATTTTGTTTGGAGTTAAACTGCCAATCAGAGTGCAGACAGACGGACAGGAAGAGAAATGAGGGCTGAGACAGAAGGAGCGGCCATGACACGCTCGGCTGGCGGCGAGGCGTTGACACACGACTTTAGAAAGCGCCTGGAGGCCTGTAGGGATGTTTGGAGAGGAAATCGGGTGGTGGNGGGGGGGGGGGGGTCTTTACAGCCATAAATTAGCTTGTTAGATTTTGTGCTGGTAGCATAAATGACGCTGGTTAAATCGCTGAGTTAAGTCGCTGGTCGTGGTTGCCGTGCTGAACTCTGATAATTATGGTAATTATGGAAAAATGTTCCTGAGTCGACTGGAAAACAATAACCACTTTTTCCTCCATGTTCACTGTTTGTTTACACGCGTGTCCAACGTGCCGATATGTTGACAGATTAACTCCACTTCCATCATTTTCTTACCAACACACCATAAAAAGCGGAAAACATCACAAAGAACCAGGATTATGATGGAAAACTCAGTTCAAGCTGCTGGAGTCTGACGTCTTTCTGCCTTTTATTACTAAGTGGTTTTCTGTAACCATCTAAAAAAACATAGAGTTTGATCATAGAGTTTGTACTCTATGATCAAGACATTTTGGACAAACCAGCTGATTTTTTTTTTTCAATGTGTTTCTAGGAAAATGTGATCATGAACTAAAATCAAAATGAAATTGTTGGCAATTGAAAAAAGAAATTAGTACAAAAGTCAAGTCAGGTTTATTGGTGTAGCCTAATATCAAAGTACATAAAACTAAAAATTCTCCAAGAACATTAAAAAAAAAAAAGAATTCTAGAGAACAATTAAAAGTAATACAAAAAAAAAAACATGGAAAAATAGGAGAAAAAAATCGATCGAGCCAATTTCTTTTATAAAAATCTACAAAAAGTGGGTATGGTGGATGGATGGATGAATGTGATTGGACCAAACTAAAGCAGAGTAGACATTCTCACACAGACATGGAGCAGTCAGACAGCGCTGCAAAGAAACTGAAGAATTTTGACTCGTTGCGTCGCAGCAATGTCTTGCAGATAATACAAATAAAACATATGAAAAGTAGAATTTGCTTAGAATCCAGAGACAGTTGTGATCCAGACCGGATCTGGACTGGAGTCCGGACTCTGCTCTAAAGGAATTCTTTCTCCTCAGAAAATAAAAACGCTATTGTACCTTTTTAAAAACAGCTCCACGTTTGGTAAAACTCATCTTATCAATAACTGTCCCAAGATATCTGCAGAGCAACGTCAGAGCCGTTTATAACGGTTCGTGTTGAACATGGGAGAAATTTCCGAAAATCTACAGTCATGTCCTTTGTTTTGGTGGCATTAAGATGAAGGAATGACTGATGACACCATACGACAAAGTCATTCACCTCCGCTCCATGACCCTGCTCTCACGCATGTAAAAGGCAGTATCATCAGCAAATTTGATCACATGTAGATTTACATGACAGTCATTGATGTACAGAATCAGTCTTTCCCACAGGTTGAAATTTTACTTGTGGCGGTGGGCAGGCATGCCGTGTGTCCACGCCCCCACCTCCCCACTCCNATAAGTCGAGTTTTTAATACCAAATTTCACAAAGTAAATTGGGGGTCGGCTTATACAGGAGAAATTCAGATTAGATCCCAGAGAAGGAAATTTCCAGGTGGAAATACTACCATTACCACTACCATGAAAATAGTTTAAATCATAACTTAGAATGAGATATTTCCTAACTAAACATCTTATCAGCACATTTTGTGGTGGCCATTTGTGGAGGCCAGTAAGCTCTATTGTGATTGGTCAGTTACTGTAATCAGCTGCTGAAATAAATATCATGTTTACTGGTACGTGGATTCTTTTCAGAAAATCAGAGGAATACTATGACAATACCCAGAAAAACAGGGAATTTGCTAAAGAAATAAANTTTCAGAAAATCAGAGGAATACTATGACAATACCCAGAAAAACAGGGAATTTGCTAAAGAAATAAATTGATGGGACAACATCAGGGGGTGGGCTTATCTATGGGTTTCTTTAAAAATCTAAATTTGCAGGTCAGAATCAGGGTCAAAATTGGCTTATACTCCAGTATACAATATACAAAAATAGAAATGTACATGTCGCGGTTCATCTTCTCGCTGTGTGTGTGTGTGTGTGTGTGTGTGTGTGTGTGTGAGTGACAGTTGTATTTTTTTTAAGGCTGGGTCATCCTGCGATACCTGGGCGGGTCTTCATTTACCTGGGCAGACCCCAAATAAAGCCTACACTGTAAAATGTGACAAGTTCTTAAAAAAATCTAGAAAACCGATTGCCTTGAAAAAGGTAAGAAAATATAACTATATAGTCTTACGTTATGTTTACTTTATGTCTATTTGAACTTAAGACTAATAGTTTATTTACTTACCCTTTTCAAGGCAATCGGTTTCCTAGATTTTTTTTAAGTAAGATCAACTTGTCACATTTTACAGTGTATGTATGAGAAACTGTGAGAATGTAGAGGAGGGACAAACAGCAACCCTGCAGAGGATACCGCCGTTTGGAATATAATATTTATATGGAAAATTCAATGCATTTGGTAACTTATGATGCTTATCCAGCTCCATCGTCAACCAGCAGGAATTACAACAATCTCGTACCCCCTCCCCCGCACACACTTGAATTATTTCAGCTCTCACATTTGAATCGGCACAGACTTTTATGAAAGTCATAAACATTGTCATTAATCAGCAGCAGCCGTATCAAACCTCGCAGACGTTTCATTTTGTACTTGGAGTCAGAAAATCACTCCATCCATCTTTTCTGACTCCGTTTGCCTCATATGTTCCAATCAGACCGTCATTTCCTGAAGGACTGTGTGGGCCTCCGCCTGCTGCTTTTGGCTTGTGTTGTGTGTGTGTG
>VXCM01007100.1:10000-15000 GCA_014773175.1 Lucifuga dentata
ATGAAAAGCCAAACTATGCACCCTCAGGAAAAACAGAGGGATTCAGAAAGGGGGCTGGGAGGTGGGGTTCCCCTCATCTGATCCCGCCTACCCCGACCCACACACACACACACACACACACACACACACACACACACACACGCTGCTCCTGCCCTCAGGTAGGTGTGTGTGCTGATGTCAGGAACAGAAAGCCATGGATTTACCTGCAGAAAAAGAAAAGTTCTGCCTGATGAGATAAAACTCGGTTTGGCGACACGAGCCCGATTTCAGGTCGTGGGTCATCGGCGAATCAGACGGCATGGTGCCTCCTGGTACGGCAGAGGAATGTTATGAGTCTACATGTGTCACGTTATTTACCTTCCCGCTGAGCCGCCGTGTTTATGCAACACGCTGCGAGAAACTTAGAGACACGCTTCACGGGTTAAAGCAGTAGCAGCCCCCTAAACATCTCCGTGGGGGGGCGGAGAAAAACGCCTCCAGACTTAAAGAAGCTCGTAAAGATGTAATGCGACACTTTTATGTTGAAAACAGAACCCAAATTTGGGGATAACTGCCATCGTTAAAATGACATTATGTTCAGCAAGTTAAAGGATCATACCGGTGATTTCTTGTTGAACCCGTTAAATACATGCTGCATACTCGTTACGTTACAGCATTTTCTAAAGCATGTAACTGGAGCGGTACATTTTTGCCTTGTTTTTTCTACCTTCCAAGCAGCCTTTTTTTTTTTTATTCATTCCAGGATGCTATAAAAAAATCAACTTAAGAGACGTCTTTAAGAACATGCCTGAGATTTGTCAAAGTTTCTGCACATAACAAACTGAACAAATCTCCGCCAGGGAAAATAGTCCCAGAAGAAAAGTCGTCTTTTACCGAGAAATTAAAACCGACCGTGCTTCATAATCATCCATAAGGTCAGCAAGCAAAACATTAAGTTTCAGCAGGATGCATCATCCAAACCTTTTATTTTGAAAGATTAGGGGATTTGGCAAAATAACACCAAAATAAACTTTAGTTTTATGTTTTGGAAAATGGCTGTCAGTAACGTAACATGTATGCAGGTAGTTTTTATTGGGCTCAAACATGCAAAACTAACGGTATGGTCCTTTAACACCAAACAGGTTCATTTCCTCCTTTGATTCATTTTGAGGCTGAACGTTTAAGAAACTCTGCAGCAGTTTGATACGTGATCAATACGACTTCTGAACCAATGAAATCTATTGATGGACTGATTGATTAGCAGCAGAGTTGCTCGTGTGTGTGTGTGTGTGTGTGTGTGTGTGTGTGTGTTTAATTAAACTCCACCTTTGCTGATCAAATCAAACAATGCTGTTAAAGGTGGAAACACGTCAATCTTAGCTAACACGTGTTCAGATGAACACGACTAGGAAAGGATCCGTGTTCATCTTTGATCGTCTTTGACCAGACAGATTAATTTTAACATATTTTCTGTATTTCTGATTTCTGATTGGTCCTTTTCCCTCCTTTCTGCTGACAGAATGTGATGGGTGTATGAAGTATTTTTGTTATTTATATTTGGGCAAAGTTAATGATGAACCACAACAGCAGGAAATTATGACGTGTTTAGATGGCAGATACTATTTACATGTATGAATATGGGCCCAAAGTAATCTGTTGTTGTGGATCTGATTCCACATCCTTTTTTTTTTTTACATGTTCAGAACATAAATCCTGAACGTGCCGCTGTTCTCTCACACGTTTCTCTGTGGTTCTTCATATATGAAAGTCGTTCATAAAAGCAGAGAAAACGTCACGTATGTGGAAACGTTTCAGTGGTTTGTGGCTTCAGGCTGTTTGTTCCTGACAGGAAATAAAGGCTGATTTATCTGCTCCGTCTGTGCCGTCCCTAAATCCGTGAACATTCCCAACGAGCTGAGAAGCAGCGTACCTGACCACCTACACACACACACACCTACACACACACACATCTGTACAGCAAGAGTAGGGAAGTCTGCACCCACTTCTTCGCATTTTGAATTTCTGCATAAACGCCCGAACATTGCACAGCTCGCTCCAATCCTGACTGAAAACGCATTTTAAATTTTAATCGCCATGGCACCAGACCCGTCTTCGTTTTCAGCAAATTAGCCTCAGCGTCAGAACATTGATGCTAACTGCTGCTGTGCTGGAAAGGCTGAAATATCAGGACGGTAACAGACGAAAACAAAGTGTGATGATGATGATGATGATGAAAAGTTAGCTGAGAGTGACAAACACTCATTTGATTATCTATCTATAAAGAAATCTTTGTCTGTAGCACCAACGTCTCTAGGACCCGTCATGTATGAAACTGAAATTCAGTAGTTTTATTGATCAGGACCCAAAGACGTGCAGCGTCATGTGTGAAGTTGTTTGGATGAGCGGTTCTTGAATTGAGCTGTGCTGGTAAAAAGTAGTCCACATGGCAGGANGTTGTTTGGATGAGCGGTTCTTGAATTGAGCTGTGCTGGTAAAAAGTAGTCCACATGGCAGGATACGCTCCGGATTTGGTGGCAGGATACGCTCCGGGCACAGTAGCATATGCTCTGCTTTACGGCCACTTATGGCAGGCTGCGACACACACCATAAAGTCCAGCCCAGTCCGAACATGTATGTTTTGCATTAACGTGTCCTCAATTGAAGATGCGTGAACAAATTTTCACAGTCGCAGCTCAGCGTCTGATGAATTATTTTCTCTGTTGTTTGAAATGCTTCAGCTACAAGCTAACTGGCTAACAGCTACAAGCTAACTGGCTAACAGCTAAAGGTGGAAACGCAACAAATTAGTTTCTCCACCTGAAGCAGAAACACCTGGTGAATACCAAGAAAGTCACATGAGGAGGAGAGCCAATCAGATGATTTGAGACACAAAACAAACAGGAAGTGATGCTGACTCAGTCACACATAGCTGGAGCATTAGCTAGCTGTACTTCCTGTGACAGAACAAGCTAAAAGTGGAGTGAAATTAGCTTAGCAGAGAGTTTTTGTTAGTGGTGATGTGTTGTGATGCATTAACAGTGTTAGCTTAGCCGCTATACTAACTTGAGGTGAGTTCTTGGCCTCAGTCACGGGCTTGTGGTGGATTTGGACTTTGTATTAAGTTTAGCATCATATTTAGCTCCAGAGGAAAATTCATAACCTGCCAAACATCGGCTCTAATCACCAAACGATGACTTGCATTTTCACTTGATGACATTTCAGAAATTAGCCTGACAAAAGTGCTACATAGCAGCAGAGAAGGTAAGAGATTGTGTCTGAAGGTTGTTCCACATAAAAGACAATTCCTCAGATTTCTTAGATATTTAACCAAAACCATACAGACATCTGAATGAGAAGCAACATGACTGAGCGAGAAACGGTGAAAACGTTTTACAAACGTCCAGCAGCAACGAGGAGAACGAAACGGTCAATGTCAGAGGCTGCGATACCCAAAAACACTCAGCAGCAACAGCAGGAGAAAAGTAAAAATAGCAAGAACACATCTTCAAATATCAACATTTAACAAAAAACAAAGGAAACGGACCAAAGCCACAATCCAAAGAACGAGCAGAAAATTCCTCAAAATAACAAAACGTATCAGCTGTTTGTGATCCGTTCTGAAATCTATCCAACCGGTGACCGGAGTCTGACCTGTGTGTGTGTGTGTGTGTGTGTGTGTGTTTGGAGAGTCACATCAGAGCACCACAACAAAAACTTCTCCAGTAAGAAGAGAGATCTTTAGTTCACGTGGCTGAGAATGACACACACACACACACACACACACACTCACTCAATCCTCTTCACCTTGTACCTCTTAACTTCCTTCATGGGGTTATTAACTCCTTGATTGGGGTTCCCTTTAGGTTCCCCCCATTTAGTTGTCATGGTGGCGTGACCTGAACACTTATTAGCTGACCCTCGGGATTAGTCCAAGCTGGAAACGGGGGGAGGCGGGGTTAAGCCTTCACCATGAGGTGCAAACTGCAGCATCTCACAAAAACCTTAATTAAATTGCTGAGACACCAAGTCAGGAATGTTTTCTTTGCTCCCTCTCTCTCTCTCTCTCCATCCTTCAGTCTCTCTGTCTTTCTTTGCTTTTCCCATCCTTCTCTTCCACGCTAGGTTTGTTTTCTGTCTGCTCACCCGCTGATATTAATTTAGTGAGTCTTTATTCACCAGACTGAAGGCAGCAGCAACAATATGAGGAAAACGAAGCAGCTTATAACTGTTTTTAAAATGCTTTTAAATCTTTAAAGATAAAAAAAAAAGTCATATCTCACAGAAATATCAAAAATGACTTTTTATTTGATCTACAGCAAAAAAACCTAAAGATATATTTATATTGTTTTTTAACAATACAAAACAAAAAAAAGAAGCTATTTAATATTTTGACTGAAAAGTGATTAACTGATTAGCAAGATTCTCATTAAAAAAAAAGAAAAAAAGAAAAAATATATATAAAATTAAAAAATAAAGTTAAAAAACATTTAAAAAGTATTTTTTAAAGATATATAAGCATTTTATGTTAATTCACTAATAAATTAATTGACTCAAAATAACTTCACTTGAAATAGCTTTTTTTTTGTATTATTTGCTTATGTTAATTTTTGGATATGTAGTTAAAGTTTGTGATTGATTAGAAAATTATCTAAATTAAAAATATAAATATATTGATGATATTTACATTATAGAAGTTTTTTAAATGGACATAAAATTTTATTTAAAATTTCAGCATTTTCTTTCAGTCAACAACTAAAAGACCCCAAATAACCTGACTAACTTAATAAATTTGATTTTATTAATTTTTCGACATAAAGCGATCAATTTATAAGAACTTTTTCTGTAAAATGTATGTTGGTGATGTGTTTGTTATAGCAAAATATTTTTGAAAATAGACAGATAAAATAAAAAAATATGGCTTTTCTTTTGATCCACTAATCAATTAATTAAAATAATTAATTCACCCTATAAGAATTGTTAACAAGCTTCTGTTTATGCATAAAGTCTTTTTAACCATAAAT
>VXCM01007100.1:20000-26802 GCA_014773175.1 Lucifuga dentata
ACTGACAAAGCTGTTTGGTTGAAACGTTTCAGAACTTGAATCCAGTTGATCTGATTCAGTTTTCATACAATATATCCTGCTGTGATTATGAGGTACCATGTGGTTAGAGCTGACACTCAGATCCACTCTGATCCACTCTGATCCACTCAGATCTAAAACAAAGTAACACACAGACCTGAGACAAGTGGCAATAACCTAAACCAATTCCTTTATACTGAACAGAATTTTGACCCGGCCTGACTCGGGTTCTGGGTCGAGTATTGGAATACATTTACTCTGATTTCTTTCTCTTTCTTTCTTTTCTTTTAATTAAAAAAAAATTTCTGCAATGACACAGACGGTGGACAAACAAAAACAAAAACACAAAAAATACAAAGCAGAGACGCAGTCATGCACTTCTTCATCTTCATCATCCATTGAACTTACAAACGCCCATCCAAACCTTCAATCTGAATCTTTACATACACATCTGTGTGCATCTACATACATGTACCTACATACCTCCCCTGTGCTTCCATAACGAGGCCCGATCTTTTCATATATGTCAATTCCACTCTGTTAGACAAAAAGTGAGTGAATGAATGAATGAATAAATAAACAGATCAAAGACAAAAAACTTTGTACATTCAAACCACGGATCTTCGGTCTGCTGAACCAATCATGTAGGAGAGAATAAGAAGTAAAGGGGCGGAGTCACAGGTTATGAGTTTATCCAAATTTGATAGAATTTGCTTTTTGAAACCTCATTAAGTACATCAACTTTTCCATTTTAAATATTTCAAAAATAGTATCGTACTGGTCTTTCATGTTGGTGGTACTGGACTGAGCCATTTCCTGGTATTTTTTTTTTTACCTGCAGCAGCTTTACCTCACCTGTCTGATTTACACTGATTTAAATCTAATTATGGCGTTCACATGATGTTTGAAATGACGGATTTGTTGCAGTGTGTTGTTGAAGCGTGTTGCAGGTAAAAGCTGAGCTTCAAAATCAACGGTGTGATTTAATTCTGCTTTGATTTCAGGAAACTTCTTATCTGCAGGTCATTATAGAAGTAGTAAAACATTTCATATCAAATTTGCCTTCATGCGTTTCCACAGGAAGCGTGTGGAAACGCATGAAGGCAAATTTGAATCCAGACATACATGTTCACCAAACGCCATGACAGGACAGTAGAAAGTTGATTAAAATAGCATGTAAAAGGCGTGTGGGGGAGTGTTTCCAGGCAGAGTGTTTATGAGATTCACACAGCGGGGCCAGGGAAGCTTTGACCCTTCACAGACCTCCCCAACACAGCGGAAATGACTTCTCGCCTTCAGTCCTTCTCTGGCTCCTCCCCCCTCCGCTCGGAGCATTACGGGAACGTAAACATGGCGGGAAAACAGAGGGATGAGCTGATGTGTGTGTGGCAGGCGACATGCTTCTACACCAACACACCAAAGTCTGTAATCACTAGTGCAGGGAAGTGCAATAGACGGCCCGTGGGCCAGATCCGGCCGGCGAGAGCCAAATGTCTGGTCCGCATCGACCCATTGGCGCTAATGACACCCATATATATACTGTATTATATACTATATTGAGAGAGAGAGAGAGAGAGAGAGGGAGGATTAATAAATTAAAATTAAATAATTAAAAAGAACAAATAGATGAAATGAGAGAACAGAAACAGTGGAAACAACAGCAAACTATAGTTGGTAAAATTTAATACAACAATTAAATAATATAAAAGAAATTAAAATAATGCAAAAACATAAGCAAATTATATTGTTTGCCCCAAGAAAAGTACATAATACTATTTGGTATTTATAGTCTGATATTCCGGTATATAGTCTGATGGTAACTAATGACTAAAACTAGTTTAGTTTCATATGTATAAAATGATTCTACATGTCTGTTAGTATTTTGCACCTACTGGTTTAAAATAATTCGCAAGAAACTGTAAAAATGAAGACATTTTATTTAAATAGTCCAGAATCCTGACATGAGTTGTAGATGATTCCAGATTCATGGAGAGAAGCTGGATGTGGTTCCAGAGATTATTAGGAAATTCTAGATTATTCCCTGATGAAACTGATGCTTAATATTTACAAAGCAGAGATTAAATCTCACTAAAATACTGTTATTTAGCATTTAAACACTTTAAAATACTAAATAAAACATCTTAAAATACATTTTGGTGTTTAATATCATTAAAAAACACGATTATTGAATAAAATAGCAAAAACTACTTAAAGGACCATACCACCCATTTTGCATATTTGAGCCTAATATATTCAATTTTCATACACGCAACGTTACTGACAACCATTTCCTAAAGCATACTACTGGAACAGTGAATTAAAAATGTTTTTCCTACCTTCCAGACCTCCATTGGTTTCAGTTCATTCTCTATTAAAATCAACTTGTTGATACTGTAAACGTTCTTGGGATAGGTAATCCATCATCACCAACAAGACGTGTATTCAGGTTTTTTTAGAAGTTATGTAATTTTAGTGTTTAAGCTCAATAAAAAGCGTGGAGTGAATGTATGCCTCCACCGGGGAATATAGTCCCAAAAGAAGACCTGCGTTTATGGAAAAATTTAAAGGACCGTGACTTCATAAGGCTGTGTAACTATTAGCAGGAGAAACATGGATTTTTAAGGTGGGTGTATCACTTGAATATTTGATTTTGAAAGATTAAGAGATTTAGCAAAATATCAGGAAAGCTGAAATACGGTTTTATCCTTTGGGAAATGATTGTCAGTAACGTAACATGTATGAAAATTAAATATATTAGGCTCAAACATGAAAAATTGGTGGTATGGACCTTTAAATCAGTAGTGATTCCAAACTTTTGAGCGGTCGTGTGTGTATGTGTGTGTGTGTGTGTTATGTTTCATAACACTGCAGAGATTGCTGAAGCTCCTTAAATGAGGGCCGACACAGAGCGTGGACTCGGTGTTAGAGGGAGAAATCGCTCCGGTGGACAGGAAAACAGCAGCCGTTTGTCGTCTTTATAGCCGCTCAGGGAGGAATCGTAGATGCTGAATGTAGATGAATCGTAGATGCTGAATGTAGATGAATCGTAGATGCTGGTACTTCCTGACCTCCTCAGAGGAGATCAGGAAGTACCAGCATCTACGATTCCTCTGTGAGCGGCTACCGGTTTGCCATCAGATTGAAATCAGACGTAGACGTTCATCTTACTCAGCAGAGGTAGATTATGTAATTGTAAATTGATTTACTCAAACAGGTAAATGATGATTGGAGGAAGTAACCTCCTCTTTCATTTCCTCACCTAGCGTGTCTCTTCTCATAGGTCCGTTATGAAAAGAGGAGGAAGAGGAAATATGTGGAATTCTGCTAGAACTGCTACACATTTAAATATGACCACAAAATACTTAGCATTTAATGTACGATTTAAGAATCTTTACTTTGTAGATTTTATTACACACTTTACCGATCTTTCTCTCATCGTATCGTATCTTATCTTATCTTATCTTATCTTATCTTATCTTATCTTATCTTATCTTATTTTAGCTTAGCTTAGCTTAGGTTACCTTATCTTATAAGATAAGATAAACTTTATTAATCCCACACTGGGGAAATTCCCTTGTTACAGCACCTTTGGATTCAGAGTGCAGGGAAACAAGTGAAAAAATATAAAAAATACACTCAGAAAATATAAATACACTGTGCATCAGTTAAATACAAGAAAATATAAAACAATATATACATTAATGAAACATCACTATCTTAGCTTACTTAGTTTATCTTATCATATCTTATCTTATCTTAGCTTAGGTTATCTTATCTTAGCTTAGCTTAGTTTATCTTATCTTAGCTTAGCTTAACTTAGCTTTGCTTATCTTAGCTTAGTTTATCTTAGCTTATCTTAACTTAGCTTTGTTTATCTTAGCTTAGCTTAGCTTATCGTAGCTTATCTTATCTTCTCTTATTCTACAGCTACTATTATTAATAATAAAACTGATTATAACAGTTGTTTGTGGACTTAATGCAAATTCTGAAGACATCAGAGTCTCTGACATCTCATAATTTATATGATTAGCACATTTAAGCTAGCTGATGCTAATGTTCCCTTTGCAGCTGCAGTGGAGCAGCTGTGTTTGTTTTCACACACACACACACACACAGAGAGAGAGAGAGAGAGAAGGGGGAGAGGCCATGTGTACATGCGTGTTGATTCTGTGTAACATAACAACATACGTGGACTTGTGTCATGCTTGTGTATGTTGTTGTTTGTGTCTGTGTTGTGCGTCCGGGGACCAGACGGCAGCATGAGGCCGCCGGGACGTTCGGCGTTCTCACAGCGACTCTCTGACAGGGACCGTGAGAACCTGACGGGGGGCGACTCAGAGGGATTTGATGAAATGTGAAGTAAAAATAAGAGCGGTGAGAACGTATGGCGTGTTCAGGATGTTCAGCTTTTACCGCTTTTATCGCTCATTAAACATGTTTCAGTTGTTATGTTTTGATGCAGGTCCAGATCAAAGTCTATCCGTGAATTTTTAAAACAATTTTTTTAAATACGCGGAGATGGTATGTTTTGACATTTCTGTATTTTGTCAAAAGTTATACACCAGTTATAATGAAAAATCAGGTATATTTATTCATTTACAGATATCAATAGGTGTGATTTGGTTCATATTAGGGCTATGCAACATGATTTTGTTCATTATAATACTGGTACGAATTGTTTATATGTTTAAAATGTGTCATATCATGATATTGATGATATTGCGGCATGATGATGATGAATTTCACATCATGCTTAACATGTCTGAAAGTAATTCATCAGCTCAGCATCTGATGAATTAATTCTTCTGTTTGAAATGCTTCAGCTACAAGCTAACAGGCTAACAGCTACAAGCTAATTGGCTAACAGCTACAAGCTAACTGGCTAACAGCTAAAGGTGGAAACACAACAAATTAGTTTCTCCACCTGAAGCAGAAACACCTGGTGAATACCAAGAAAGTCACATGAGGAGGAGAGCCAATCAGCTGATTGGAGACGCAAAACAAACAGGAAGTGATGCTGACTCAGTCAGGCATAGCTGGAGCATTAGCTAGCTGTACTTCCTGTGACAGAACAAGCTAACAGTGGAATTAAATTTTTTTGTCTTTCTGTCAGTAGTGACTTGTTATTGTGATGTATGAACATTGTTAGCTTAGCCGCTAACAGCATTAGCTTAGCTGCTGTGCTAACTTCAGTTGCGGTCTTGGACGACTCTGTTTTTGTTGAAGAAAGCAGCATTGTTTACACTTTTTGTCTAGTATGTTTAGAATTATATGATTGATTTTTTTGTGATAATTATTTAGTTGGTTTTAGACATCAGAAACTCGTCTGTAGCGTTAACAGTGACCTCTTTTTTAATCCTGTTGTGTGAAAATCATCCAGAAACAGAGAAAATTGTGCCTACTTTCTATTTTATTATAAAACAGGAAGATTATTTGACCCAGAACTGTCACCAGTAGGAGGTGTATATTTCTCTCTGTTCACACTCCCATCCTCTCTCTCATCTCTGTGCTGATCAGTACATGCCTCCTCCTCTTCCTCCTCCATCCTTCATCTTCAGCTCCAACCTCCCTCCTGTCAGAGTGAATATTTATGTGCTGCTGAATGGAGAGAGATAGGATGAGACCCAGAGCCTGACCTCTGACCCTCCACTGTCTGCTTCCCCTAAATCATCACCAAGTCTGGCTTACATTCACATTAAGGGTGTGTGTGTGTGTGTGTGTGAGAGAGAGAGAGAGAGAGAGAGAGAGAGAGAGAGAGANTAAGGGTGTGTGTGTGTGTGTGTGTGAGAGAGAGAGAGAGAGAGAGAGAGAGAGAGAGAGAGACTGAAGTTGAAATCTGGACATTTGCTTAATACGTTTCAAATGTCCTTTTCTGGCTTAAACATTTACTTCCAAAGCAAAAAACAAAACAAAAAAAAAAGCATCAAATGACTGATTAGAAGCAGATTCAGTCAGAAATCGTGTTTGGTTGTTGGTTCTGACTCTGAGTGTTTGTAGCATGATACGCTGTCTTGTTGTCTTGGAGGGTTTGGTCAAAGGGAGCATGTAGAGGTTAAACAATAGAGGACCTAGAATCGAACCCTGTGGGACTCCGCATGTCAGATAATTGATCACCAATGGCAACAGCCTAGTTTCTGCCTTCTAGATATGATCTCAGACTCCTGAGAACTGTCTGTCCGACTGGAACAGTCCTCAGGAGGGCAAGGACTGGAACCTGGGTTTCCAGTCTATGCTTTTATGGTCACCAGATCCAGATCCAGCAGCACAGCACTGATCCATTTCCTGTCTGGGAAATAGACTGATCTTTTCTATTTATTATCACCAGAAACAACAGGAATTCCACCCCCCCTCCTTTTTTTTTTTCTTTGGTTACCTTTTTCAGTCACATGTATGAACTGATTTATCTTTTATTATCAGTATTTAGGCTTTAAAACACATGGTTCATACAGAGCTGCCACTAATACTGGTAGCTTGGTACATAAAAGCAAAATAGGCTGTGAGGAAAAAAAAAGTCTGTTGATCTTTCATTCAAAATATTAAAAAAAATATATAACCTTGAATTGAAGTAAAATAATTGAAAGAAAAAAGAAATTCTTATGAAACCAATATTTTGCGGTATGGTGACGTCTGATCGTAGTTTTCACTTTTCTGACCCCAAAAACATTTGTAACCCTCCAGCTGTGAGGACAAATGAAAGCCAACATGTTTCAGTCTATGATTACTGTTCTTTTAGGCCTTGGCATGGTTGAGTGTGTGTGTGTGTGTGTGTGTGTGTGTGTGTGTG
>VXCM01007101.1:0-59143 GCA_014773175.1 Lucifuga dentata
AAGTGCCTATACAGACACAGTCAAACAAAGAGTCCAAACACAGAGACTGGAATCGGAGTCGGGGACGGAAGGCAGAGGTGGTGACCAGGGGGCGACGAGCAGAATAGTCCAAAACAGGCCGAGTCGGTAACAGAAGGTCAGTCCACAAATGAACGCTGGAATGTCTCGCATCGGGGATGGCAAAGAACAATCTGGCAAAGGGTGAGTGTGAGACTGGGGTTTAAATCCATGCTTGATTGGTGCTAATTGGTGACAGCGTCCGAACCTGAAATGAATCAGGCTGATGAACGGAGGTGAGGAACAGAAGACCAGGCGGGCAGAAATGGCAGGTGAGTAGCTGAGGACCAGGCATGCAGAAATGGCAGGTGAGTGGCTGACCAGACATGCAGAACTGTGACAAATTCTACCAAAAACAAATAATTAAACCATAAGATGCAGGTAAAAACATAATCTAAACTGTACAGTTTTTCCACTATATTATTTGGTGTTTCCTGATCCTACCTGCATATGTTCCATCTCTCCCTGATCTAACTTGACCCCTCCCAGATTTTGACAGGCTAACACCTGATCTACACCAGATCTAGCTAATCAGGTGTTATTGACATAGACCTTACATCACATGGCTGCTGGCATGATGTTGATTAATGGATATGTAAAAACATTTATATATATTTTTTAAAGTTATATTTTCCTTATTCTGTACATTGTGGTGGATATTGTTTAAGCACTTTGTATCAGCATTGTGAGAAATCTGTCGCACAAGTAAAGTTACTATATTCTAGTAACTAGATTCTGATTGTAGTAATCATGAGTATCATCAAAGTGAGAGTAATGACAGTAATTGTAGTATTTCACTTTGCAGACATATTCCTTTTTGTGCTTCAATTTCATGATGATAAAAGACCTTAACAGCACAAAGATCCCACAGTTATTCCTGATTTTTACTGTCAAGTACGCCAGAATATTTGATGTAATGTATGACGACTTCTCTCGCTCTCTCTGAATCATCTTCAACTCCGTTAAATAAATCTCCGTCCAGCATCCATCCATTTACTTTCCCTTTCAGAGCGGCTTCACTCTGCCTGCATTCAGCGCCTCACAAAACCATTTCACACCAAAATACCTTTCAGCTGTAGCCTTAACAGCCTTTAGCCTTTAAAAGGTTCTGTCGCTATTCTGAAATGAATATATTTAAAAAAAAAAACACACACACACACACACAGCACAGGCATCTGCTGTGCTGTGTGTGTGTGTTTTGTTTTTTTGTTTTGAGGCCAGACAGGCTCATTGTAACAGCAAGAACAGATACATGGAAAGAAAAGAGCAGATGCTGCGGTATTGCATGCTTATGCTGTGTTCCAGACGACTCGGAACTTGAAGAATTTCCGACCTCCAACTTGAAAAAATGCGTTGGAACAGCACTTGAAGTCGGATCTCTAACTTGGAAACTCTGATCAAATCCATCTACCCCGACTTCACGAGTATGACGCCACTCAACATGGCAGCACCGTGGAAGCGAGCTTTGTGAATGGAAACGATCAGCTACAGTAACTGCTGAATAAAGTATTTTTCCTTGCATGACATTGAAATAAAAAGGTCAAAATATATCACTAACTTAGCAATTCCGCCTTCCCAGAAATTCCGACTTCCCACTTTGAGTGGAACACAGCATAAGTGCAGCCATATTTCTGCTCAATCCAAGCAGCTTCTAAGCAACTAAAACACAGGTAAGCTGCTGATACTGTTCTCTCCTCTACCTGCAGAAAGCCTGGACACACACTTTCATTCTGTCTCATAATTACTGACAGAGAGAGAGAGAGAGAGAGAGAGAGAGAGAGAGAGACTGCTGGGTCTCGCTCCTTTTCACCATCAGTCACATGTAAAATGGTAAAATGTGCAGAATTCTATGGAAAGCCAAACACGCCAAAATTAAATATATAAAAACAATGTTATGAAATAAATAACTCTTTGCAAAAGTATCAAATTATGAAATAATTCCATAAATCATTATTATCATGTAATCTTATTTCATAACACACACTTTTATTTCATAATGTCTGTTTTTCAAGTCTCTGTTTTATTTCACAACACCGTTTTTCCAAACACTCTTTGTATCCTTGAAAAAACGTGGCGTTATGAAATAAGTGTTATTATCAAATAAAAATAGTGTTTTGAAATAAAAAAGAGACTTAAAAAGCATGGCATTATGAAATAGAAGTGTGTGTTATGAAATAAGATTTCAAGATAATAATGATTTATGGAATTATTTCATAATTTATTGGTACTTTTGCAAAGAGTTATTTATTTCATCATATCATTTTTATATATTTAATTTTAGTGCATTTGGCTTTGCATAATGTTTGTCTTCATTTGCTTTTTTCCTTTAATTCTATGGAAAGCCAAATGCGACAAAATTAAATATATAAAAATGGTATTCTGAAATAAATAACCCTATGCAAAAGTACCAATAAATTATGAAATAATTCCATAAATCATTATTATCTTGAAATCTTATTTCATANTGCAAAAGTACCAATAAATTATGAAATAATTCCATAAATCATTATTATCTTGAAATCTTATTTCATAACACACACTTCTATTTCATAATGCCATGCTTTTTAAGTCTCTTTTTTATTTCAAAACACTATTTTTATTTANACACTTCTATTTCATAATGCCATGCTTTTTAAGTCTCTTTTTTATTTCAAAACACTATTTTTATTTAATAATAACACTTCTATTTCATAATGCCATGTTTTTCAAGTCCCTTTTTTTTAAATTTCAAAACACCATTTTTATTTGATAACACTTTTATTTCATAATGCCCGTTTTTCAAGGATATACAAAGAGCATTCAGAAAAATGGTGTTGTGAAATAAAAGAGAGACTTGAAAAATGGGCATTATGAAAGAAAAGTGTTACTATCAAATAAAAATGGTGTTACAAAATAAAAAAGAGACTTAAAAAACTGAGCATTATGAAATAAAAGTGTGTGTTATGAAATACGATTTCATGTTATTAATGATTTATGGAATTATTTCATAATTTATTGGTTCTTCTGCATTGAGTTATTTCATAATATTGTTTATATATATTTAATTTTGGCACATTTTGGCTTTCCATAAAACGTTGCTTCGTGTAACTAAATGACTGATGAGGTTTGGAAAAGAACATCACTCAACGCTATTTACACACATGGCTGCATAAGACTGTTTGGTATTAATTTAACAATGTGTGTGTACAAAGAGATGATTAAGTATAGCCTGGGGTTAGGGGAGAGATGGGGCTAAAGGTTAATAATAATTAAAATAAGGATTGTTTTTTTCTGAGGAGTCTCCAGCCTCCGTGTCTCGGCAAGCTGCTTAATCGCAACAAATTCTCTGGTAGACGCACCGTCTACCCATGCAAGTCATTTTAAGGAGTAACAGTTCATTTGGAGATCAGGGGAGTTTTCCAGAACGTGGCGCAAGGTCTCCTGAAGTTAAAACTGGAAATCTGACTTCAGCAAATCCATATTTCTTGGTTGGACAGCTGATTTGAATTTTGAGAAGTGAGTTTCAATCAAACTGATGAGCTTCGTCTGAACTCTGCATGTCAGCAGCCTAAATGCTGACAAACGACCCCGTATCCTTTCACCTCCGCTCTGACTAGAGATGTAATTTCAGCTGCCAAATGTTACGGTGACAGCAGATGCAAATACATTTTCCACAATTCATACTATGGCATTTTATATGGCAATCATAATTTTGCTGGACAACTTATTATTGTCCGGGATATTAGTCGATTTTGACATTTTCGACAGCTACAAAGCTGCATGATATAATCTCATGTTTTCCAGGAAGTGTGAATCGTGTGAGGAGGAAATGTGATTTGTTCTTCATTTCTATTCTCAGTCGTCTGAATCTCCCTGTAGCTTAGGTGGAGCTTATATACTTGTGAGCTGCTTGGCAGGCGGCTCCAGGTTACGTATGTACTGGTTTAAGCCCAGGATATGATCACACCATGTGCAACAGAGCTGTGATAGTACACGGTCAAAACAAAATGGAAGATTTTGGGCAAAACAGGGAACCATAGGAGCTGGACAGTGTGTCAGAAGTTTCTGGTCCAAATTAGCAATCAATATTCCATTCAGAAAATCCCACCAATTCTTTGCATATAGAGCAGCTTATAAGATATTTAACTCTAATGGGTGATAAAAGACAAAACATTTAGCATGTTTGAGCCCAATACATACAACCTGCATACATGCTGACAACCATTTCCTAAAAAAATACTCCTGGAGCAGTACATTTTAGATTTTTTTTTCCCCTACCTCCCAGACTGTCGTTGGTTTCAGTTCATTCCATTATGCTGTAAAAATCAATTTGTAGAGACCTGAAACATGCTTGAGATATGTAATCCATCACAGTGAGCAAAATGTCTATTGGGATTATTTTGTCAAAGTTAATTTATTTAATCTGTCCAACACGAAGCTGCACAGAAGACATTGTACAGTATGTCTCTGCCAGGAAATATAGTCCCAGGAGAAGATGGTTTTTTCCAAGAAATTTAAAAAAATGACCAAAAAAATTAAAAACAACCACATTGTCTACATTTGGACATGCATACTAGCAGGTGAAACGTCAGATTTAATGGTGGGTGTATCACCTGAATATTTCATTTTAACAGATTAGGAGATTTGGCAAAATAACAGGACAACTAAAATATGGTTTTGTTTGAAAATCATCATTGTATGTATACCCAGGTTGTATATATTGGCTTAAACATGCAAAAATTGATGGTATGGTCCTTTAAATAGAGCTGGCATGAATGTCATTCTTACAGGGAGCATAGAACATGACCAGAGCGTGCTTCTTCTTCTTCAGCGCCTCTCGGAAGTCCTCTGATCCAAGATGGCTGACGCTGGTGGGCTTTTCTTCCCAGGACTGCTCTGGTGGGGGAGGAGCCTGCGGACTGGGAACGTTGGAGAAAAGCAATGTTTATGTTCTGATGCCACACAGGGGAAATTCAGGGGCTTTACAGTCATAGTTAAGTGTTTCTGTAATCAAGAACTGAATGAAAAATGGAGTCCTGATACTTGACTCTGTGTTATAAACTGACTTTGGTTAACCTCTGGTTGCTGTTTTTGCCTTTATGGAGCCTGCAGGGCCACAGCTGTGCTGATGTAATCATAGGTCCCTTACTTTTCCCAGGCCTCTCCAAGCGTCAAAGTATTATACTGGGATATACGTAGTATTTAAAAAAACAATCACACTTGCAGTTAATTGATGTTGTGCAGAATACATGGAGAAAAACGAGAGAGCTGCTCATGTGCCTTCATGTGCCAAATGAAGCATGAGTCAGAGTGTGTTCATGTCTGAAGGCGTGTCTCCTGGTCGCTCAGAGTTTGTTTTCCCTCTTTGCTGTAGTAAATGCGTACATGTCTGAACACAGCGATCAGATGCAGACCAAAGCAACCAAGACCATTTTTGAGGAGGTGGGCTCAGTTCGGTTCCAAACGAACCCTGTGTGTTTGGGCTGTGAACATG
The DNA here is from genome assembly GCA_014773175.1 of Lucifuga dentata. Lineage (NCBI taxonomy): Eukaryota > Metazoa > Chordata > Actinopteri > Ophidiiformes > Bythitidae > Lucifuga > Lucifuga dentata. Next base: position 5,531 of record VXCM01007101.1, read on the forward strand.
ACCTGAGCTAGTTCTCAACAAGGAAAAAAAATCGATTTTTCGATAAATTGCGATTCAAATTTAAATAATTCCGATATTCACTCTTAAAATAAAAAATAAATCTTTTAAATAGTCTCATTTTTAATTGAACCATAGTAGCATAAGTAACGCTAGTAGCATAAGTAATGCTCATAGCATAAGTAATGGCAGCAGCATAGGTAAAGCTAAACTGTGACTAGTATTGTGACTAGTAGTATAAGTAATGCTAGTAGTGTAAGTAATGCCAGCAGCCTAAGTAATGATAGTAGCATAAATAATGCTAGTAGCATGAATAAAGCATAAATAATGTATCTACTACCGTTGATATATTATTACTAGCATATCTACTACTAGCATATCTACTAGTGTAAATACACTAGTAGCATAAATAACGCTACTAGCATAAGTAACGCTAGTAGCTTAAGTAATGCTAGGAGCACAAGTTCTGTGTGACATAGGAAAGCCTAAAAGACCAAGCTTGTATCAAAAACAACATGGCGTCTGCAACTCCGGAACTTATGTTGGCTTTAAAAGCAAAAGGACAGAAATGAGCTTGAAAAAAGACAGGCGCCATTTGGAAAGTACGTAACTCAGAAGTAAAATTTTGTGGCAACACAGCAAACTTGTGGTACCGCTTGACGAGGCGTCACGCTGTCGCAAAGACATAACCTTAAAATTTTCCAGAATTTAACTGAATCGAATTGGAGCTTTCAAAATGGAAATCAAATCAAATCGCGGGATAAGAATCAATATCTAGCCTTACTATTGATTGATCTAGAACCAGAGGTGTGCTTTAACATACAGCAAACTATTTTAATAATCCATAGGATGCTGTTAAAAGGCTGCAACATATCAGTCTTAACCTAACACATCTTCATATTAGCATGTTAAAGGTCAGCGTGTGGTTGTTTGTTTGTATGTGCTCAGTATGCTTGTTTTTCTTGGAATTTTTTCTGTGCAAAACCAAAATGAACCAAACAGTGAATGCAACAGAAGTGACAGCTCAAAGGAAACAGACGTTAAATCTGTGAAGGCACCATATGTTTGGCAGACGTAAAGGAGGAAGCAAGATGTCTGTCGAACGAGTGACTCACTTATGCATAAACTCGATGATCTTGTCTTTGCTTCGGAGGTGCGGCAGCGTGTATTTATCCTCGCCTTTCTCGAAATACTTCACCGTTGGGAAGCCGGAGATCCTGAAGCGATCGCCCACGGCCTTGTGAACCGTGGCGTCCACTGCTGCCAACACACCGGGACTCTGCGCAGAAATAAAGTAAAGGCCGTTACACACCAGAGGAGAGTAACTGATGCAAATATTTTGCACATTAATAATATTTTTTGAGCGTTAATGGAGCTTTTCACATCGAAGACGGAGTTTCACTTGATGAAACTGCAGCATTAATTTTTTTGGATCAAACTTGATTTTTCCAACTTTTCGCCTGTGAATACAAACGCCTCGGACCGATTAATGTGTCATTTGATAGCGACGTCACACTCAAAACATTCAACATGGCGGCTCATCTGATTGTTTATGTGTCAGAACGCTGTCCTGTGTAATAAAATGGACAAAAACTGTAAAAACAATGAGTATAAAGACAATGTAGCTTCATTATGACAAAGGTCTTAATGAATATTTATGTCATCCTGAAGTACGTCCAAAATACTGTAATAAAGCTTTAATTCCTGTAACACAGTGATTCCCAAACTTCAGAATGCCATGGCCCAATTTGAAATCTGAAAATCTTTTGCGGCCCGTCCAAACTTTAATCACAATTTTGATTTGATTTTCTGATGATTCGTTTGTTGAGGTTGATTCTTCATTAACAGCTTTCCTTTTTCCACATTTTAGCCACCGCTCCATTTTAATTTTTTCTTTGACAAAGATGATGTATTCTGGTAATTATGATTCTCTGCCAATGACAAGGTATAAGATATATTCCAGCACAGGGGCATCATAGGTGGGGGGGGCGGCGGCGGCGGACCACATCATCAGAGAGGGTGCACCACGACTGTCTATAAAAATTTTGTGCAGTGTTTCAGCAGAAATTTATTATTATTATTATTTTTTTTCTTTTTATAAAAATATCCCTGTAGTTCATTATAACAACAAATATTTATTTGTTTGTATTGTGGTAATTTTTAGTTTAGTTTGTTTCCATCAGTCTGTTAACATCATGTCATTGCTTCTCTCTCTTTTAAATGAAAATATTTAATCATAAATATTTTATGGTAATTTCAAATTTAATTACAAAANTCTCTTTTAAATGAAAATATTTAATCATAAATATTTTATGGTAATTTCAAATTTAATTACAAAATTAAAAATTAAAAACTTTTATTTATTGTAAATGACCTCTCGCGGCCCATCTGCAGTTCCTTCAAGGCCCACCAAGGGACTGCGGCCCACACTTTGGGAAACACTTCTGTATCAAATAGGCTCCACTTATTTCATATTTGATGAATCCAGTTTTTTTCCTTCCTTTTGTTAAATCAGGTCCTCATCATTTGTTCTGACTCAGTTTTTCATTGTGTTTTTTTGGCGTGAACCCCATATTTGCAAAAATTGTGTCACATTTGGTGCAAATATTCACCATGACAAATTTGTATCTGAAAAACTCTCACTTTCGAGGACTTTTATTGGCGTCACTCTTGGTGTGTGACGGCCTTAAGAACAGGAAACGGTCATGTGGAGAGTCTGATTGTAACTGGAGTGATTTGTCAAACCGTACACTGCTGAGCTGTTACGTTACAGCATTTAATGCACGTTAAACACAGCGGAGAGCTTCTCTATATATATAAAATGGACTGTGAGAGTAATGCTAGCAGAGAGGATAGGAGGAGAAAAATAAATGACGTGGTGGATCTTTGGGGCTCGGGGTGAAAGAGGCTCCAGTCGATCCATATTAGATAATGGACAGGCTCTTCTCGTTGACTTCGGATGCCGGGCAGGGAGCCACGAGGAGAAGGTCCAAGCTATGGGCCGGGGGGACGCTCGTGGATGAGATAATTGCTGCAGTCACGAGTCTGAGGTTTTTATAGGACCTGCCCCTGGCTGGGGAGCGTTAGATTAACGGAGGGAGAGGAGAGAGAGAGAGAGAGAGAGAGAGAGAGAGAAGTGACGAATAAACTGAATAAAAATGACGAATAAACTCACGAATCAGAAACACACAGGAGGCTAAAAAATGACCAGCAGCGACATCAGCCAAGAGCCTTAAAGCCACGTGGAGGGATTATTATGATCTGAGACGCCACAGAGATCACAAATGAGGTTTACACCCAAGTTGTGTATGCGTAGAGTATTATTAGTGCAAGGTGTGAAAAAATGCACAAAAACACAGAGGTTTTAGATGTGTGTGCTAGTGTAACTCACATCTGTGCCAATGTTGAGTATTTCAGCGGCTTCATCATACTCGGGCTTCATTTTCTTGCAGTGGCCACACCCTGAGGAGATGACACACACACACACACTATGAATTGCTGAGAATAAATGAGACAGATGCAGAAATCAAACTCTCACTCTTGCATAAATAATGAGAAACCACTATATATTCCAGAAGAAGCAACTTTCAAAAAAAAAAAAAAAAAAAANGGATGCTTAATGGTAAATCTTTGCAGAACCAGTGTGAGAGTGTGTGTGTGTGTGTGTGTGTGTTTAATATATATATCCTGTCATCTAATCATGGCGTATCAAAATAATTGCTGTAATTCTGGTTTCTCTTCTTCTTTGCTCGACATGGCTTCTGGGACCAGATGCTTTATAAATCAGCCGTCCTGGTGGTTCAGCACTTTTACAACTTTTAGAACAGAAAAGTTTCTCACCTCTCAGTGGTTGTTGTTTGCTAGCATATTATAGCTACAACAATAAATAAAGTGACATTAAGTTAAGTTTGGGGGGGAGAGCTGACTTTGTCGTGAATGAATTCCATTAAATCACCCAAACAAGTTTCTGTCTTTTATTTAAGAAGCAGGACATTGGTAGATTTGTTTTTGGCCTGCATAACTCTGTTATCAAGAGAAGGTGCACAGTGTGTGTGTGTGTGTGTGTGTGTGTTTTCTAACTAATCTGTACCAGCTCCCAGCCTCATGAAAAAGAAAATTGTGTGGTGTGTTTAATATTGCATGAACAGCAGCTATCAAGAGACAAACACTTTATTTTTTTGTATTGAAAATTAGATCCAAACACGTAACGCAACATTTGTCCCACACAACGTGCAAGACATTTCGTCCTGGACTTGATGACTATGCTATTTGCTGAGGGACGAGCAGTGTGCACACACAAAAGNCCGATGCTGTTGTGCACAGATGCACAAGACAAACTTGGTTTATTTCCAAACCGGCTAAATTGCCCTTGTCATAACAGTTCAGGAATTCCTTTCTTCACTATACAATGCGGGGCTGGTGCAGGCTATAAATCAAACGTGATGGGTCTCGTGAAAAAAAAAAAAAAAAAAAANTTCTTCTTTTTTTTTTTTAACTGAGTCACTGTGTGTGTGTGATGATGCTGATTGTACTGAGGCTTAAAAGAGAAAGAGGCTGAAAGGACTTCGCCTGACCCTTCAAAGTGATGAGTAAGAGAGAAAACCGAAAGTTCATCCCGTCCGTGCTGCTGCATCAACTTCGCTCCATGTTCAGGACAACTGGTGCATGCTGGGGCACGGTGTGTGTGTGTGTGTGTGTGTGTGTGTATGTACAGTAATAAGANCTGGTGCATGCTGGGGCACGGTGTGTGTGTGTGTGTGTGTGTGTGTGTATGTACAGTAATAAGAATATTGCTGATTCAGGCTGAAGTCAGAGGAAGAAGAGCACAGAGTGGAGAGAACACACTAATTCAGCACAGATCGCCGCAGCCGTTCTAAAAATGATTAAGGCGGTCTGATGAATTTGTTTTGCAGCAAGCTGCAGAGGACGCGGCTGCAGGTTTGGGTAAGGTCGCTCTCTGTGGGTGCAGAGCTGCTCTGATGCACCTGTGGCGATTCTGTGGTTGGCCAGTCAGGAGTGGAGCAAAATGTTGACTGCAAAAAAAGAGTTGTCGTAGCAGATGATAAAAAAAGATAAATGATGATGATAAAAAGATAAAACGAATGATTGTAAAATATTGGAAATCCAGTTATCCATACCAGGGATTGGGCATGTTTGAGCCCAATATACATACAACCCACATACATTTTACATTATTGCCGACTATTTTCCAAAATATACACCTGGAGTGGTAATATTTTTTTACCGCCATTGGTTTCAGTTCATTCCAGTACGATATTAAAATCAACTTGTAGGGACGAAATGTGCCTGATGTAAGTAATCAATCACAGCAAACAAACAACATGTATGATATTTTTTGTCAAAGTAACTTTATTTTATCGATCTAACATGGAGCTGCATGGAAGAACGTGTATGTCTCCGCCATGAAATATAGTCCCTGAGAAATGAAAATGAGCAAGCCTTCTACAGTCACACATAAGTACATAAATACATAAGTGTAAGGAGCCAAAACATTGAATTTTAAGGTGTGTATCACCTGAACATTTGATTTTGAAAGATTAGCCCAACTGAGATCTAATCACCATGCAAGCCAGACTGCATCCGTATGTAGTCTGGAAAGTCAGGCCACATTCTGATTGCAATGTGTTCTGTGTGCATTTTCACATTGCATCAACATGAGTTTTTCCTGGATAATTAATTCCTGGATAATTTCCTGGATAATGTATCTTGGAACTGATCACTTAAAGGCCCATATTGGTGATTTTGCATGTTTAAGCCAAATAAATGCTATCTTCATACATGTTATGTTACTGCCATCTTTTCCAAAGATGGAACCATATTTTACTTTTTCTGGTAGTTGTTACCAAATCCCCTAATCTTTCAAAATCAAATGTTCAGGTGATACACACACCTGAAAATTCTATGTTTTGCCTGTATGCCCCTGTATGTGGACAGCATGATCATTTTAATTTCTCATTAAAAGCTGTCTTCTCCAAGGACTATATTTCCTGGTGGAGACATACATTGTCTTCCGTGCGGCTCCGTGTTCGATCAGTTAAATAAAGTTACTTTGATCAAAATTTTAATAGACGTCGTGTTCTCTGTGATGGATTATTTATCTCAAGCATGTTTCAAGTCTCTACAAGTTGATTTTAATAGCGTGCTGGAATAATCTGAAACCAATGGCAGTCTGGAAGGTAGGAAAAAGAATTCTAACATTCTTTTGCTTCCAAAGCATAATTTTGGAAATGGTAGGCAGTAAAATAATATGTATGTGGGTTGTCTTTATTGGGCTCAAACATACAAGCCCACCGGTATGGTCCTTTAACAGAAGTAAGTAAAGTTTGTGTCGCGCTTCTCAAGACAAACTCAGTCACAAAGTGCTTTACAATAATTACAATAAAAAACAGAAAAATAAAATGCCAGCACAGAGAGAGAGACACATAAGCACACACAATACACACTAAACACTAACCAAAAGCCTGTCTGAAAAGATAAGTTTTAAGCTGTCTTTTGAAAGAGGCTACAGAGTCAACGGAATGAAGCTGTTAGCTTTGGAGCTAAGGTCTGGAAAGCACAATCACCAGGTCAGGTCAGGAGCATGCACTGGGCTGTGCGTTGCCGCATTCACCATGCAACAGAAACGCCCCGGGTCCTGATTGGCAACCATCCTGGCAGACCAGCGCTCCATCCCCGTCTCGCGGAGCTGACCATCCATTTGCTGTAGCCAGGTGTTACATGGCGTCCCCTCAGCCTGATCCAGTCACTGGGGTCCTCAGCAATGAGGCACCTGAGCGCTGGATCATCCTCCGAAAAATGTGCCACATGGCCATAGTGTCGCAACTGGCGCTCCCTCACAATGCTGGTAATTGGTCTCAAGGCAACTCATACCCAAGAATTCTCCAGAGAGACTGAGTACCGAAGATATCCAGTTGTCATCTCAAGTCGCTGGTTTGTGTCCAGGCCTCACAACCATAAAATAAGACCAGGAGCACCAGGACTCTAAAGACTTGGACCTTCCAAGTCCAGATGTTGCATCTGACAGAAAATTGCCCACAGACATCAAAAACTTTCTATCAGCAAGGTAAGAAGTAAGCCAAACCAGGGCAAGGCCAGAAATCCCCAGCCTAAGGATCAAAATCTGATGATCAACGGTATCAAAGGCTGAGCTGACGTCCAATAAAACAAGGACCGAACAGTCACCCGCATCTGCAGCCATCAAGAGGTCGTTTGAGACTTTAAGATAAATTAGATACATTTTATTATCCTTTCGGAAATTCCTTCTGTGCTTGTGGCAACTTACATCACAAACAACACACACATCATAAGCAGTGCGCCATAATACAAAACATTCACAATTATTCACACCACAAACAGAGAGCAACCCTCCTCACCAACTCCAACATCATATCACATAGTTTCATTCACCCGTCCAATACCGGTGGATACAAAAGAATTACTGGCACGATTGGTGTGAAAACACAGAACCCCCGTACCTTCGAGCTGATGGCAGTAACTCGTACGCACTAAAAAGAGGATGTGATTCATCGCTGAGAACGACCTTCGCCTTCTTTATCACATGGTACTCACACAGCATCATCAGACGTTGCTGTTGTTGGCCCACAATCTTACTAGACATATTAACTATCCTATCAGTTTAGTTTTATTACTCAGAGACAATGAAAAGTACCAAGCAATGAAACAAAAAGACAGAACACTGTCCACAAATGAATAATAGAAAAGAGCTGACATGTCTGCACCACTTTAAACTGAAAAATAATCCTTGCTGCCATTTCTAATAAATGACGCCTGTGTTTGAATTCCATCAGTCACAGCTCCTAAGTACTTATATTCACTTACAACTTCAATATCCTCACCTTCAGTAGCTATTTGTTGATGGGCCTGTTCAGGTTTTCTAAATCAAAAATAACTTCCTTAGTTTTCTTAGTATTTAACTGCAGAGAGCTGTTTCACAGGAAAGCAGTTTTCTATGGAGTTAGATTTATGCCAGAATTATGAGCGAGCACTTATGAATTTTGAACAGAAAATTATATTTTGTGCAAACAAAAATCTAATTTGAGCAAGCACTTGTAAATTTTGAGCAGAAAAATTATTTTTGTGTGAACAAGAATTTAATTTGAGTGAGCACTTACAAATTTTGAGCAGAAAAATTATTTTAGTGCGAACAAAATAAAATCAATTTGAGCACACAAAAAACTCTACTTTGTGCTCGCTTTTACTCTTTAGTCCTGTTGGCATTGATTTATGCTGTGTTCACAGACCTTGGAACTCAGATTCTTCCGACTTCTTACTTGGAAAAATGCGTTGGAACGGCACTTAAAGTCGAAGCTCTGGCTGGGAAACTAGGACAAAATGATCTACCCTGACTTACTGAGTATGACGTCACTCAACATGGCAGCGCCGTGGAAGTGAGCTTTGTGAATAGAAATGATCAGCTAACAGCAGAATAAAGTATATTTTCTTGCGTGAAATTGAAAGAAAAAGGTCAGAATATATCACCAAGTTAACTATCTATTTTGTATAATAACTGTTTGCCACTGATATGTAAGTGTAAATAATTTCATAATATTACTTCTCTGCACAAAGTTTAATACTGTGATTAATATAACTGTAAAACAACCAGACAGTCCTGTAGGCTAACTTTACTTCAGTTAGCATTTATTATGATGTTTTATTAATTTTACAGTATTTATTGTTGTTCAGCTGCTTTTTTGATTACATTTGGCTGGAACAGTTTGAGGTCGGAAGTTGGAACTTACAACTGGGAAAAATCCGACTTCCAAGGTCTGTGAACGCAGCATTACATGCTGGCTAGGGTGTTGCTGTTGCTAGCTCAGCACTTGGCACGTTACTTTTGTGCCACAATTGTCAACCAATCAGAGACCTGAAGTAGCTAAAATTTCTGATTGGTCAGTTTCTTGTCCAATCAATACACTTCCTGACAGAGGGCGACTGGAAGAGACGTGAATGCACAGTACAGGAAAACGAGAGAATAACTTTATTGATGATGACCTGCTGGATAAAATAAAATAAACTAATCTGAAAATACTGATAAATCACAGCGTCAGGCGAGTTATTAATATTCCTACATCAAGTTTTTAAATGTTTTTGAACTTATTAGGCCACAGCAACAGTACTGTGTGCAGTCTCAACCAATTCATATAATAGCAAGTTAATTAGCTAGCACCAATTTTATAGCAAATTTTGCTAGATGTCAGAGGCTCATAATTTTGGCACAAATCTAACTCCATAGTTTTCTGAAGCCAGAATGAAATTTAGCAAAGATATTATGCTTCTCCAAAACTTTCTGAGGTGTAAATGGAACCTAAATGCCTGATTGGCAGATGAGGTGATTCTGTCCAACAAGGTTAGCTGGAGTCTCATAAGACGCCGTCACTTCCTGTGTGATTATAACACGTTATAACACGTTACAACACACTGAACCAGGCAAATCTAATAGCCTTTAAATGTCACTAAATGCTTTGTTACGTTCTGCAGAAATGAAACAACAAACGCCGCTGACAGACAGTAACCTTTGTTTAGCAGTGGGACCTAATCAGGCTCCATCTGAAAAAAACAAAAAAACATGGCGGTTCAACTGGAGGCTGTTAGGAGTCGCACACAAACAAACCCCCGCTGAGCCGCTCAGCAGACGGCGAGGACGGCGAGAGGAGGAGAGACGCCGGCTGATGGTCGAGGCTAGAAGACCATTAATCTCACTCTGACAGCAGGGCCATTAAGAAGCTGCGTGGAGGCGGGTGTCGGCATCCGTGTGTGTGTGTGTNGTGTGTGTGTGTGTGTGTGTGTGTGTGTGTGTGTGTGTGTGTGACAGAGAGTGAGACACGCGGTGTAATTGTGCACAATGAATGTTTGTGTCACCGTGATTTCACACGGTGACACAACGGTTACACACACAACACACACTTCAGTGTGTTGTGTGTGTGTGTGTGTGTGTGTGTGTGTGTGTGTATTGTTTGCGCAGATGTTTATGTGCGGCTACCCGTGATTTGATGTGTGGCTGAACGGCTGCTGTCACCGGGTGAGTCAAGTACGGAGCGAGCATCTGTACTGCCACGCTACCTCTAGTGTACATACACACACAGAGAGAGAGAGAGAGAGAGAGAGAGAGAGAGAGCTCTCCAGTTGCTTTGCTGTTTAGTTCTGAGATGTTTCGACACTCATCGTGAGTCACTAGTGAGCTCCACTTTGCTGGCTTACAGTATCAGACATAAGCACGTTTGGCATCTTAACAATATGGCGCCGCACGTGGTGAACGGTAACAGATTTCCACTCATCTTTTTTTTTTTTTTTTTTNTTTTTTTTTTTTTTTTGGCATAAAGCTCTATTTTACTTGATATGTAGCTTTAGCATTGTGAAATAATGTAAGTTTGTAATTCCTGTAGATCCTCTGTAGATGTTCATAACATTCGTCTCTGGGCGTTCATGTTTTTTTCCAAGAAGAAGCACAGGATCACATTTAGATCAGAACTGCAGAGCAGTAATTTGGGAATTTGAGTTTTGAGAACGACGGACAACAGCAAGAGCTAAAAATGATGCAGGAACTACATTTTCACTGATCATTGGTGTGGAAAAGTTCCTGTGGTGCAAACACAATTCTATGGGAGGTATGCCATCTGGTGCTAATGCTAATGCTAATGCTTTCACACACACTATGTGACATTTCCACAGGCAACAGAGCGGTGGAGTGGGAGGACTTGTTTCAGGTGGGCCAAAGTTCTGCTTCATCACAGGGTTCCAGTATTCAAGTGTTTAAATTTCTGACCATGGGAGTTGGATGCAGCAGGTGGTGCTGCAGCGTGAGCGTCACGGTGTGGAAAGATCACTTTTTAATGATCTCCTGGCTTCCACGGATGGAGAGTGTTTGCCCTCTGGGTGGAGAGCGCCGTTCCTGACAACGGAGCCACGAAACGTCTGCTGCAAAGTGATGAAATCTTGAAAAATCATGAATCAACTTGGAGGTATAAACGAGGAAAATAAGACCCAGATAAAAAATAAGCGGAATTATCCTTTAAAGTTTTTACTTTTGCTGCAACAGCATCACAGACTGAGAGAAGAAAGGAGAAAAAAGAATAAGGATGAGGAGAGCAGGAAGAGGTGACATCACTGGCAGAGAGGTATCAAAAAAAAAGAAGAAGAAAGGAATGAGAAAAGTTGCAGAAATTGGATGCGACACGACTCAGATTGCGTCGTGTCGCCGTTGCATTTCCAATGTGTTTCTAAATGGGATGAATGTATTTGCATTTTTTTTTTTTTCCGTCTTCGGGCTGCGTTTATCAACATGTAAATTCTCTTCTGGACGGCTCGCTCATGCAGAGGAGAGCTCCACCAAAGCAAAGCAATCTGAAACATTAAAGAAATCCAAACATGCTGACATAGGCTGGCACCTTTACAAACTTCCCGGTAACGATGGCGACACGGCGCCTGAATAACAACAACAAGCGGACTACGGCAACGGAAATATTCAGTCGTGTGAAATACAAAGACCGAAAAATACTGCAGGGAACTAGTTTTGGGTTTGTTTTTCATTTTCAGCCTTTATTAGGTTACTTTATCCTCTGATTAAAGTGACTTTGATACAGAAGGAAATTTCAGGAACTCAGGAACTTTCCTTTGTTTTGCATCAAGGGATCAGGAATAACTCCAGTTCCTGAACCAGTTTCTGGATCCTGCTCCAGGGTAAATACGCTCTGATGGTTCAGGAACTGCTGGGTGGAATTTGTAAAACTGAACATCACGATTGGTCAGATTAAGCTTCACCAGGCGGATAGCCACCGTTTTCTCACCATAATCACCCCTTCTAGCCTTCGTAACAATACCGATCACTTTGTCTGGCTTGGGCCCATGATCCATATATGTTAAACAGGAGGAGTGGTTTTTGATTCATGTCTCTCCTTTAACGCTCAGGTGGCAAAGTTGTGCAGACTTGTTTCCTTCAGCTCAGGCTGATCTCCAAGGTTAGGCCTTTTCTTTCTCTTTCAGATCTAGAAAAGGTCATCCACGCCTTTATCACCTCTAGACTCAACGACTGTAATGCACTTTTCTCTGGTATCAGTGAAGGAAACATTCATAGGCTTCAGTTAATTCAGAATGCTGCTGCTCAGCTTTTAACTGGTTCCAAATTCAAATTCAGTACTTTATTGCCGTGTCAACACAGAGTTGATAGGAATTTGTCTCGATGCGCTCACAACACACAGACAATAAATAAGCATACAACAGTCATCGATTACATATATCTGATAAATCTAAGAAGTGAGTCCTGAGACTCATTAAAAAATGCTAATTTAGCATTAAATAACAGCTAAAAAGTGCAATGTTGAATCAGAGATAAGCTACATAAAACTGATCTTAACAATTACAAAGAATGATTAAAAACGAGGTCCTGAGAATCATCTAAAACACGACTGCAGACGTATATGTGCTGTTCCTGAATCCGTCTTTGAGGACAGATTTCAGCCTTTATCTCAAAGGGAGGAATTTGAACAGAGCTAGCAGGATGCGACAGGTCTTTTAAGATTTTTAAGCCCAGTTTTTTCAGACGTGACTCGTGAATAAGAAGAAGAAGAGACCACATCCTCCAATTCTCGCTGCCTCCACTGGTTACCAGTTAGTTTTAGAATTGAGTTTCCTATTTTCTAACTGATTTCCCTACACTCTTATTTTGAGTCTAATTCATTTGCTAAAAACCAGACAAAACACACAACAAACAAAGTTAAAGATGAATCTGACTGATAGCATTATTTTTTAAATTTCTACAAATTTCGCGATAAAATTGTTATTGTGAATTCTTTTGGCCACGATAATCATGGAGTGAAAATCTGGTATCGTGACAGCTCTAATATACTTCACATTAGGAGAGGAAGATGGCGACATGCCGTTAACCACGCGCAGCCATCTCTGATTCTAGATCAATCATCAGATCAATAGATCTGGTTGTCTTAGGAGTAGTTTGATCATTTTCACACACCCCCAAAACAAAAAAAATCTGCTACAGAGTTTGTTTGGAACTGGACCAAGGCCGTCCTCTCCAAACAGTCTGGGTGCCATCGTTTTAGTCCACGCCCGTGTGCTATCGCCGTGTTCAGACCTGCCAACATGACCCCTGAACACGCCAAACCACGTAGGTATGAAAACACCCTGAAAGCAATCAGAAAGAGGATATTTTACGACCCATGATGGAATGTAGAAGTCATGTTCCAAACTACATGTTTCACAATTTATGCACCTTCTTTCCTGTTTATATAACGAGGGATTTTAATCGGATAACAACAGAGGTTTCACTTCTCTGTTTCAAACTTGCATCATGCAGCAAAGCCGGCTGCAGTTTAGGATCCTGGTTTTTTTTGTTTTTTTTTTACTCACAGGGGGCGTAGAACATAACCAGGGCTGCAGGATGCTCCTCTAGGAAGCTGTCGAAGGACTCGTCGGTCAGGTGGAAGACTGGCGAGCCCGTCTCCGACCACGGGACCTCGGGGGTCTTTGGCTGGGGGGGCTGGGGGCTGGTGATGGAGCGGAAAAACAACAGAGGTGAGGGACGTTTAAGAAAGCAAAACAATTCCAGCTGGTGTGTAATCTGTGTGGAGTTAAATCAGACCCAGATGTGGGACACACTTCACCCAAACACACACACACACACACACACACACACACATCTGTACTAGAGCAGCCCCGCCTTATGACAGAGCATAGTTGAGAGCATAGCCAAGAATGGACAAAGATATAAACAAGTGCAGACTCCCTATCCTCACACACACACACACACACACTGACTTCCCTTCTGCATTCATTCCTCATTACCTCACACTCTGAGCCAAAGTGCTGAGTTCCTTGTGACTGGATATTTTGTAAAACCTGTTAGAATTGTGCTGCAGGACGTTGGCTGCTGCTGCTTCTCCTCCACACTCTTATCCACAGTATCATCTGTCCAACATGCGTCTCTCTGATCGATTAACAGCCCAGCATCAGATGCCACCTCTGGCTGCTCCGAGGCAACTTTACTTTCTGGCTGTCTGTATACAACTAATTATGGGAGGAAAGATAAAATCACGGAGGATTCAGACTTTTACCTCTGCTGGCTCTGCTTTTGCCTCCAAACTAGAATCTATGCTACATGTAGAGAGCGACTAAAGGTGTTTTCAGACCTGCTGCTGCTATGATCTTACATTTACCGCTTGGTTTTTAGTTGGTTTCTGACAGGAAACCATCCATTCCAAGAAAATGGAATGACGATTCATGAAGAAAGAAGAAGAAGAAGAAGAAGAAGAAGAACAAAGAAAATGGAATGACTAAGTCATCATTTAGGCAACATGCAAAAAAAAAAACTGTCAACAGAAAGCTAAAATTGTGTGTAAAGCCACATGCTAACCTTCAACATGTTCATCTGAACACGTGTTAGCCAATGCTATTATCACCTCTTCTCAGCTCCCGTTTAATTTGTTAAACGTTAAGCAAAGACACACACACACACACACACACACACACANCACACACACACACACACACCTCATCATCTCTAGATAAAGTAAAAGAGTAACAGTTGGTTTGGATATGGTGTCGATCACATTTGGACCACAAACAAACAGCTCCAAAGTTTGTTTGGAACTGAACTGAGACTACTTCCTGAAAACGGTCTTAGCATGGTTGTTTTGGTCCACACTTGGGTGCGATTGCAGTGTTCAGACCTGCACAAACAGACTGTACCAAGGGGAAGGGGGATACACACAAAACCCTAGTCCAACTGTACTGACAGATGTCAGGTTCTGGGATACGACAAACTAGAGCATCAAACTACCAACCAAACATGAAGTTATGACCGTCATGTTCAGCCTGACTATGACTGAATAAAACATACTAACTCTATTTTTTTTTTCCTTTGCTAGAGAATCGTCTCAGAATGAAGACGAGCACATTCATTTAGTCCATAAGAACTAGTGAAACTAGTGAAAACCAGAACTTCCGCCAAGGATGAACCAGCCAAAACAACATTTGTTTTGCTCTAATAACTTATTTGGCTTAGTGTTCTTGCTCATGGAAAATGGCAGGAGCGTTAAACTAACACACCCATGTTTTTGATTGTGGGGAAAACCAGAAAACCTGGAGGAAACACACATGAGCACGGGGGGGAGAAGATGGAAACTCCATACACTTCCTGCTACCGTGCTGCCCTAAAGACAAAGAAATGACTGTAATATTAACAAGAAAGCAAACTAATGCTAACAAATTAGCATTTATTTTAGAAAGTTTCTGATTCCTGGATCCAGAATGTGATCTGGATCATCTCTAAAAATTAGTCCCTTCTTCCTCTCAGCAAATTTCATCCAAATCCATCTGTAACTTTTTGATATATCCTGCAAACAAACACAGGTGATCACATGACCTCCTTGGCAAAGGTAATAGTAGGAGTTAATTTATTGTCATAAGAGACTGTAATTTTTATAATATATAGGGATCTGCACAAAACTGTACTGATTAGTAGTCTATCGTGGGATAAATATGCATAATTTTTCCACTGAGATTAGATTGCTGTATTACTTTGAAGACATCGACAAAAACATCAAGAAACACCCAATTTACAATGACATGGAATCATCTGAAAAAAATTCCTGGATTTAATTTTTTTTCTGAAAAACACAGAAGTGATCAGGCTTTTGAGAAGCTCCTGCTTATAAGAGCTCCCGCGCTAACGGATGCTGCGTTTGAATTCCGTGCTCTCCCTGTCTTCCTCGGTAAAGGTTCTGCTCTGTCCTCTGCACGACATGCTCGGCTTTCCTGCCAGGCTCTTAATGCAAGTGCAAAGGGAGGCGGAGGAGAAAAGGAAGCGAGGAGGAGGTGTGAGCGAGACAGGGATTACAGGCAGAGCGTGAGCCGAGGTGAGAAAGAAAAATGAGACAAGAAGAGATCAGGTGTAGATTGATGGCAGAATGGCGGGATGAGTAGGGCAAGGAGCAGCAAGGAAAGAAAAGGTCAGCGCGGACTTTTAAGTTAAGCTGTAAAAAGGAGATTATCGTAATGAGACGCCATCCTACCTTTTTTAATACCAGATATAAAATAACTTCTGTCGCGGATGTGTGATTTTGAGAGAAAGTGACGAGGGGTCGTACTCACTTCTTCATCCAGTCTGCGATATCCTTGGCTGTGGCTCCATAGTTTTCGTATTGGTGGAGAAACTTTCCTTTCCTGAAAGACAAAAGAACAAAATGATCTCTAAACTGTCCAAATTCCAAAAAAACAAAACAAAAACAAAACAACAAAAAAAACAACTTAAGGCTGTGTACTAATCTAAATTTTTGATACCAATACGATGTAAACCAAACTTCTCATGCTTGACTCAAGGATATAGTGAAGAATTAACATAATTCAGATTTAAATAACATCCATTTTGCATGTTTGAGCCTAATATATTTAATTTTCCTAAGTCAGGTACTGACAATTATTTCCCAAAGCATACTACTGGAACAGTGAATTAAAAATGTTTTTCCTACCTTCCAGACCTCCATTGGTTTCAGTTCATTCTGGTATTAAAATCAACTTGTTGATACTGTAAACGTTCTTGGGATAGGTAATCCATCATCACCAACAAGACGTGTATTCAGGTTTTTTTAGAAGTTATGTAATTTTAGTGTTTAAGCTCAATAAAAAGCGTGGAGTGAATGTATGCCTCCACCGGGGAATATAGTCCCAAAAGAAGACCTGCGTTTATGGAAAAATTTAAAGGACCGTGACTTCATAAGGCTGTGTAACTATTAGCAGGAGAAACATGGATTTTTAAGGTGGGTGTATCACTTGAATATTTGATTTTGAAAGATTAAGAGATTTAGCAAAATATCAGGAAAGCTGAAATACAGTTTTATCCTTTAGGAAATGATTGTCAGTAACGTAACATGAATAAAAATTGAATATAGGCTCAAATATGCAAAATGGATGGCATGGTCCTTTAAAGAATAACACTGTGATGCGCTGTGGCTGCCACTGGCCGCTTTTTGGCCTGTAGTTTTTAACTGTGTCTCTTATCAATCAAACATTTGGCCAATTCAACCTGTTAGATCACAGATAGAGTCAGCTGGTGTGTGTGTGTGTGTGTGTGTGTGTGTGTATGTGAGAGAGAGAGAGAGAGAGAGAGAGAGAGAGAGAGAGAGAGGTCTCTGATTGGCTATTTAGCAGAGTGAACCAGTGATTTCATCCATTTAGTGTCACTGGTTTTTATTTTCACCTTCCACAGGCTGAATGCAAAGCAAAGCTAGAAATATACAGCATCAGCAGCAACAATTTCTAAGATATTTCTCTGTTCATATTTCAAGCATATGAACAATGTAAACAGATATATATTGGCCTGGAAGCGGTAGGTTGTTTGTTTTGCTTGTCTTCCTGTCATGCTGTTGGTTTTAGGGGTTGTGAATTACCACCGCAGAGTATTTCCTATTTACTTTCTCTGATTCAAACACACACATACACACACATGTACACGTACACGTACAGTACATGCATGGAAGAAGCTGTGAGGAAGACTTGCTGCTTTCAGACGCTGAACAGGGGAAAGAGGCACATGCTGAGAACATACATGCACGCTAAACTGAACATGTGTTAGCTAAGCTTGATATGCTACCACATTTCACAGCATCTATGACTAATCCGAGGTGTAGTTTAAAGGACCATACTTCCTATTTTTCATGTTTGAGCCTAATATATTCAACTTTGTACATGTTACATTACTGACAATCATTTTCCAAAGGATAAAACTGTATTCCAGTTTTCCTGATATTTTGCAAAATCTCTTAATCTTTCAAAATCAAATATTCAAGTGATACACACACCTTAAAAATCCATGTTTCTCCTGCTAATAGTTACACAGCCTTATGAAGTCACGGTCCTTTAAATTTTTCCATAAACACAGGTCTTCTTTTGGGACTATATTCCCTGGTGGAGGCATACATTCACTCCACGCTTTTTATTGAGCTTAAACACTAAAATTACATAACTTCTAAAAAAACCTGAATACACGTCTTGTTGGTGATGATGGATTACCTATCCCAAGAACGTTTACAGTATCAACAAGTTGATTTTAATAGCAGAATGAACTGAAACCAATGGAGGTCTGGAAGGTAGGAAAAACATTTTTAATTCACCGTTCCAGTAGTATGCTTTGGGAAATGATTGTCAGTAACGTTACATGTATGAAAATTGAATATATTAGGCTCAAACATGGAAAATGGGTGGTATGGTCCTTTAAGTAGGGTATGCTGACAAGTATCTATGTTAAACAACCCTCTCTGGTTCTAGATCAATCAATAGATCAATAGATTACCTCATAGTCCTAAAATGTTAATGGAGACAAAAAAAAAAAAAAAAANGAAAAAAAAAAAAAAAAAAGGATTTTTTTTCAAGACACTTTTGTCTTCAAAAAGATGGTAAGATTGCAAATGTATTCCATAGTTTAGCTACATTTTGATCAGCACTTTGGCCAGAAAACCTCCCTTGTTTGTTTAGTTAAAAGTGAGCAGCCTGTTGAAGGATTTACTGGCATGTATTCACGGTTTTCCTTGTTTTGTGTTACTGAAGCTAGCAAATGATTATTTTTTGTTTTTTAGCAGCGAAACTAAATGTCCAAGTTTTTAAATGTCTTTACATAGCTATAGTTTTGAATGAGGCGTGCTTCTGGTCAGTGAAAACAGAGGTTTGGTAGACACTTTCACAAAACAACCAGCATTTGTTGCTAAAGGGGTACTCATCATTTAGACATACAAATTTCAGCGTTAAGTTATTAGTTTTGTTTATTAATCATATCGTCTCACATGTAAACAGATTGTGGACGCTGATGTCTACGCCACTAGGAGGCCTCCAGAATCCAAAAGACAAACGCTCAAAACGGGCTAGGTGTGAAAATGCCTAAGGCTGATACAGTCCTCATTACATCAACCTGCAGAACTGACGCTGTGGAAACAGGAATCCAGGTCATGATGGGATCAAACCCTACAGCACGTACCCCGGATAAACTCCGCCTCTCTCTGCATGCATCGACGACTGCAGATTATGACTGAAGAGCAGCATCAGGGTTTTGAGTCAGCGTGGCTCAAAGCCAAGTGAAATGTTTCCTGAGCTGAAAAAAAAAAAAAAAAAAAANAAAAAAAAAAAAAAAAAAAACAGGCTCGGACCAAAAGTTCAGCGCTGATTGATTTCTTTCCTCTGTCTTGCTTTTTGTCCGGATTACAAGTACATCTAAGAAATGCCGCTGACCCCTCGTAATGCATTTGAAATGAGGCACAAGTTATTCAGAAAAGACCGGAACTTAAGCAGACTTTCCTCCTGAGACGCAGTTTATCTGTTTAACTGTTCGCTGGGAGAAAATGAAGAGCAGGAAGTGGAGGAGTGTCAGGAGGAAGTGGCTCTGGGCAGTTTGAATCTGTAAACAGAGCGGCTGCTGATGGAGTCTGCACACTATTAAATAAAAGTGATACACGATCACACACGCTGGACTCGCAGAGGGGCTGCTTGGGTTCGCTTGAGGAGATTTATGACTCGGAATTTGTGTTGTTTTATCTCCTGTGCTGTAAAGTCCACCAAAACCTTGCATTAAAAAAACAAAAAACAAAAAAGAGTTGAGGAAACGTGAAATAAATGTAATTTGCCTGACAAGTCTTTTCTCGCCTAAAGGACGCCACAAGGGCCTTCCAGCAGTTTCCGTTTGGGTTTTATTGGCTGTTTAATTGATTAAAAAAAAAACAACAAAAAGTCGAGTCGTGCTGTTGCGCCAAATAGCAAGAAGTCTTAATCTGCAGAAAGAGAAGGTAAAGGACATTGAAATCTCGGCC
Organism: Lucifuga dentata; assembly: GCA_014773175.1. Taxonomy (NCBI): domain Eukaryota; kingdom Metazoa; phylum Chordata; class Actinopteri; order Ophidiiformes; family Bythitidae; genus Lucifuga; species Lucifuga dentata. Next base: position 25,372 of record VXCM01007101.1, read on the forward strand.
TCACGGCGGGTGCGGCGGTGAGATAACTTGTGCGGTGTCGATGCTGATTTAGCCGGCGGTGATTAGCTGCTGTTTATCAGCGAGGGGCTCATTACTGAAGCCAACGAGCATGGGTGATCGTTAGCTAGCCCACGCTGAGGCTAATGCGCTCCCAGCTAACGGACTGACTTTCTCAGACGCACAAGTGTACCTGTGTGCATGTGGACAGACACACACACACACACACACACTCAGAAGACGTGCACACATGCCAGCAGAGGGCAAATGGACACACTGCAAACTGCAGAGGCACTTAATCAGTCCTGGTCTAATTAAAAGGCCAGAGTGGGTGAGAGAGTGTTTAATGTGGAAATGAGGATGATAACGCTGCAGCAGGAGGAATAGGAATTGCACACGTGCACGCACACACACACACACATCTCAATGTATGCTGTAAATTGGACCATGGTGCAGATTGCTCTGGCTGGGGGTCTGCATCAACAAATATTATCAGTCAGACTCATACACAACTGTGTGTGTGTGTGTGTGTGTATGTGCACGCATATGTGTGTATGTGTGTGTGCGCGCGCTCACTCCAAACTAGTTAGATTTCCAGGGGTGAATTTCCAAAAAGTCAGCAAAATAAAATGCAAATGAGTGTGCGTTTCCAGGAACGAGTGTGATGCAAATACTGAAGATGCAAAGAGACGACATAAACAGACATAACTAAAGGAGCGCTGGGACTCTGCTAAGAACACAGACTGCTGGCGTTTCGCTGCTGCTTCCACATTTCTGTAGTGTCAATAAACTAATTTGTGTCAGCTTATTATTTTCGGTATTTCGCCTGTATTGGACAGTTCATAGGAGAGACAGGAAACAGGGAGACAAAGAGGAGTGGAATGACATTCAACAAAGATTCCTGGCTAGATTTAAATATTCTGATGTTATGCTGTAATGTTCTGTGCTACATTTACGCTACAAATCTTTGTGCCCAATTCAGATGTTTTTTTTGCCTACATCTGATTTTTTTTTTTGCTAACCTCTTTGCAGCTTCACGTTTAGCAGCTCATATCTGATACACGTCTTTACACGATTCAGACCTGTAACAACCTTCACGCGCAAATTATGATTTAGATTCTGAGACAGAGCTAAACAATTTATGCAAATGAGGCGGAAATGCTTATACAAACTTGCTGTCTGAAGCATTTTTAAAGCTCGGCCACGTCTTTCTTCATATTTTTGGGTGGAAAAGAATGATTACAGCGCTTGTTGAAGCTTGCCATGTGCAACAATGCTGACGCATGTATGGACAAGAAGAGCGCTGCAATTAAGACCTGCAAATCAGATGTCAGGCTAATTCTGATCTGCGTGTTTAGATGACAGTCACGTTGTCAGATATTCAACACACATCAGATTTATTTCTAGATATGAATGAGGCGTAAAACAGATCTTAGAATATCTGATTAAATGTGATTTTTTTTTTTTTTTTTNTTTTTTTTTTTTTTTTTACTATTTACATGTGACAAACCATATTTATAGACGTCCGTTTCCACCAGTTGAAAAGAAAAAAAATCACCACTTTATTTTTTTCCCACCATTTCTAAGTACTGTTTTCTCATAATTATGACTTAGTGTCTCATAATCATGAATAAGCATCTCATAATTATTATGACTTGACATTATTACAAGATAACTTAGCATCTCATAATTACGAGAAAAGAGGACTTAATGTGGGAAAAAATAAGGTGGTAAATATTTTTTTCTTCTTTTCAACTGGCAGAAACAGGCTTCAGTACATACTGTATCTGATATATGCCAAGCAAAAAAAAACAAAAATGTCAGAATTTATTTGACTTGTACCTGGCGGTGTAAATGCAGCACAAGAACACGAGGTCATGTGGATGTCCTTGGCCACTTTATTTGTTACATTTTAAATTTGTAGTAAAATGGAGGCTGTCAATGAATTTTAATGTAAAATGCACATAAAAACGGATGGATGGCATCCTGGTGTACCTGTTGGCCCTACTTTGCTTTTTTTCTTTTTTAGAGAATTCTAGAGAATACCTTAAATCTCCTCAGAAACATTCTCCTTTACACCTGGTCGTGTTCTGAGCATGGACTCTCATCTTAACAATGCCATACCACTCATTTTGCATGTTTGAGCCTAATATATTCGGTTTTCATACATGTTACGTTACTGACAATCATTTCCCAAAGGATAAAACCGTATATATCAACAAGTTGATTTTAATAGCAGAATGAACTGAAACCAATGGAGGTCTGGAAGGTAGGAAAAACATTTTTAATTCACCCTTCCAGTGGTAACATGTATGAAAATTGAATATATTAGACTCAAACATGCCAAATGGCTGGTATGGTCCTTTAAGTCCGCCATCATAAAGTCTGGGGGTGTCTGAGAGACTCTTACTGTGGTTTACATTTGAAGTGGCTCTATTTTGCTATTTGAAGTCTTGCGCTTGAGGAGGTATCTGTGCGTGAACGGAGAGGAATGAGAGAAGTCGACTCACTCAAAGTAGCAGAAGGTCGGGTAGCCCTTCACGTTGAACTCCTGCTTGAGGCTGTCAAACTCGGCCGGGTGCACATTCATCCCCGCCAGAACCTGTAAAAACAAGGAGGAGGAAAGAGCCGTGGGTTGTCAGGGAGGCGAGAAAAAGTGAAGGTGGAGAGAAAAAAGGAGAAAAAAAGCCATCCAACATCAAAACAGGTTAGTCGCCGTAAGAGAGCCGCAAGTTATGGAGATGATTACTGCAAACAGGAAACAGAATGCATGCTGAAAACAACATATTAGATGCTGATGAGCAGGCTGTGAGATCAAACATGAGAAATTTATTAACCATAAAAATAATAATAATACAAAATAACCAATAAAAAAAAGAACAAGAACAAGCATTTAAATAAAAAGAAAAAAGAGTATATCTTCATTATCTTTATAATAAACTTATTCTATGGCCCATGTTACCTCCATTATTGCCCCAACAGTTATTAATCCATATGCATAATACAAAAAGCTTATATATAATGTATCAAATAATCTAAACTCTGAATTCATATTAAATTCAAGCTGGAAGTACCTTTAAAGGACAATACCGGCGATTTTGCATGTTTGAGCCAAATATGCTCAAACCTGCATACATGTTATGTTATTTCCCAAAATATACTACTTTAGCAGCCAATTTTAGAATTGTTTTTCCTACCTTCCAGACTGCCATTGGTTTCAGTTCATTTCAGTACATTATAAAAATCACCTTGTAGAGACTTGAAACGTGCTGAGATAAATAATCCATCACAGCAAATACTATGTCATTACATTTTTTTTTGTCAAAGTAACTACTGAGAAATTAAAATGACCATGCCTTCCACAATCATGCATAAAGCTAGAAGATGAAAATTTAAATTTTAAGGTGTGTGCATCACCTGATCATTTGAGTCTGAAGGATGAGAGGATTTGAAAAAAGAAAAAAAAAACAGAAAAACTAAACTACGGGTTCATGTTTTGGAAATTGTCAGTAACGTAACATGTATTCTGTAGGTTCTATATCTTTTGGGCTCAAACATGAAAAATTGACAGTATGGTCCTTTAAACTTCTCAGCAACTCTATCAGTATCAGGCTATTTCAATAATTGACACACTCCCAAAAGTCTCTTACATGTTCACGCATGCACACACACACACACACACACGCCAACTTCGATATTCTATTGGGAGCTTGTGTCCATTAACTTAATTTCCATTTAAGAGGCTTAAGTATCCACCATAATCCTGCTTGATAATCAAATAAAAATGCAGCCAATCATCTTTCCATCCATTTCCTGCTTCATGTAAGACAAACACGACATGCTGTGAGTCATTTCCTCCTGAGATGGCCGCCTCTCTTCTCTCTACGCAAAAAAAGTCTCCGTCTCTTATGAGTCCGAGTATTGTGCTAAAATCAGTTTCTGCAGTTTGGGAAACAAACACTTTTTTTTTCCTTCTTTCCAGGCCTTTCTTGCAACTTTACTCCTTTTTTTTTTTTTTTTTTTTTTTTCTTCCAAACAGATGATGTGGGTCTTTAGGGGCCCTGGCAAGACCAGGCAGGAGGAGAAAGGGAAGGGAAAGGAAAAGTTAGGAAGCAAACACAAAGACTGGACAGGTACACCAGCATTTAATCTATACAGAGGTTATAAACGTCAGCTGGAAGGACTTCAGCCTTTAATTGTGGCTGCAGGTGCCAGGATCACACACACACACGCACACGCACACACACACACACACACACACACAGNCCAGGATCACACACACACACGCACACGCACACACACACACACACACACACACAGCAATGCACCTAACTCTGTTACTGATTATATACCTGCAAACCTGTAATGCACTACCATCATTAAAAATAGTTAGGAAAGATTGGTTTGCTTTGAATCAAGCCAGAAATTACTCTGGTGGGAGAAAACAAACGGAAACACAGATGTAGAATAAATCATATCCAGCAGCGAGCAGATCTCTGCTTTGCCTTTATGGCTTATTACGCTGCTGGAGTAAAACCCGTGAAGCAGAAGTTGGCTGGAGTGCTTTTAATTAAGAAAAGTTTTTGCTGCAAATGCAGTCAGGAAAAGCATCATTTAAAGGACCATGCCGGCGATCGTGAACCTGTGAACCCGATATATACAACATGTTACGTTACTGACGACCAATTAATAAAATATAACAGCATATTTTGCTTTTCCTGTTGTTTTGCCAAATCCCCTCATCTTTCAAAATCAAATGTTCAGGTGATACACACATCTTAAAATTCAATCTTCCGCCATCTAACACTTATGCATGATTGTAGATGGCATGGTCGTTTTAATTTCACGGTAAAAGCCGTCTTCTCCTGGGACTATATTTCCTGGCGGAGGAATTGGGTTCTGTGCAGCTTTGTATTTGATTGGATAAATAAAGTTACTTCAGCAAAAAAGCTACTAAATATAATGTTTGCTGTGATGGATTATGAATCTCAAGTATGTTTCAAGTCTCTATGAGTTGATTTTAATAACATATTGAATGAACTGCAGCCAGTAGCAGCCTGGAAGATAGAAAAAAGAATTCTGAAATTTACCATTAAAGTCGTGTACATAAATATGCAAGTAGGGAAATGGCTGTCAGTAACGTAACGTGTATGAAAATTGCTTATTTGGGCTCAAACATGCAGGATCACCGGTATGGTCCTTTAAGACATTCAGTCCTGAAACTGTTCCTAAAAGAGATAGATGTACAAACTTACGTATTTTCCTTTGGTCTCCGTGGCTGCTTGCTGATAAATGGGCTGCATTCTCTTACACACGCCACACCCTAACCGCCAAAACACGAAACAGGACACGTTACCACAGAGAAATCAGCGGTGTCACACGATACGACTGTCAAAAGACCTGCTGTCATTAGTGGGGAAGTCGTTTCCTGTGAAGAGGAGCTTGCTGTGTGTTATCTGCTGTGAGGGCACGATGTGCTGAAAACCAGGGAACATTAACCGAGTCATCCGATGCGTTCAAAGCCTCGCGAATAATTCCTGTGAATATCACGCTTTATTAACAGAAACTTTCACATCACCGCCGTAGTTTTGCTTGACCAAACTGAGGCGTTAATATTTTTTTGGGATGTTGGACTCGGTAATGAAAATGGACAAACGTGTGGACGCGTATCTTCTGAAAAACTTTGCCTGTGGCTTGTGTTGATTAAAATGCTGGACGGCACTTACAGAGACACTTAAATGATGATTTTTGAAAAATGTGTTTTTATTGTAGGTTTTTCTAAATTTGTTTTTAATCTTTATATATTTGCAGATAGCCAATTTAACATGCTGGCATGGGACTACAGATGAAAATTAGTCAATCTTGGCTAAATCTGGTGTTTTTACATTTTGCTACATGCACTGTCCCAGTTTAAACAATCAGGTTTTTTCCTGCAAACATAAACGCATAGACCAGTCAAAGTGCTGTTTGCTGGTGACATGACACTCAAAACATTCAAGACGGCGGATCGTCGGACTGTTTTGTGTCACAGAACTCTGTTCTGTATGATAAAGGGGACAAAAATTATAAGAACAATTATAAAGACAACGTTTTGAGGAGGACAGCTGAAATGAATGTCTATGCACATCCTGAATATGTCAGAAAACATGATAAAGCTTTAATTCCTGCATCACAGATTGAAATTCTCCATACAGATGATGCTCCTCTGTGGAGCAAGGAGGAAACGTGAACCACCTAACGACCCGCTAACGAGGTCTGACCACGACGAGAATACTTAATGCAAGGTGTAAATACAAATTCCCCACACTGGCTGTCGGTATCCAGCTAACATGCTAACGCGAGGTGCAAAAGCAGCCATAATTACATTATGTTGAAGCAGAGGTTATGAACTATGAAACGACAACGCAAGACTCACAGGGAGCGTAAAACATGACGAGGAGCGGCCTCTCCTCCTTCTTCAGCAGCTTCCTGAAGTCCTGAAAGAGCAAGAGAGAGAGAGAGAGAAAAAGAGAGAATAAAAAGATGAGTAAAAAGATTTAAAAGTATTTCAAAACAAATGGTATGTACTAAATGCTGACTTAGTCCAGCGTATCCCTGAGAAAAACATGAGCGATGATGAGTCAGGGAGAACTAATTGGCGTCATATAAAAGCCTGATTTCTCCTCCGACTCGCTCCTGGGTTGTTTTCCCAAGTATCTCTCCATTTAGCCTACAGAGCTTTAAAATAAGCGAGCAAACCGTAATATTTGCATTTTCAGCAATTAGCCGGAGTTAGAAAATACACAGATTCATCACGTCAGCAAAGAAAAAAAAGAGGAGTTTTCTTCTTTGAAAGCAGCTAGATCGGCCCCCATATCTTCGCCCGGCTTCTCATCTTCATCACGCCTTCGTGAGCTCAGCGACTTCCTGAAAACCCGAACTCAGCACAATCGTTTGTTGATACCTTCCACGGCCCTCCAGGCATGAGCAGATGAAACCTGACAGTACCCGTGTTCCTGAAATTAGAGAGCTTTAATAATGCCGTGTAGGCCTCTGTGTGTGTGTGTGTGTGTGTGTGTGTGTGAGTTTGTGGGCTCACGCTGAGGTTTTGATACGAGTATCATGTGACCTGACTGGCCGAGTGTTTCACGCTGCTCAGCTCTTTGATGATGAAGCCCTGATCTGGTGCTTTTATGGCTGCAGGCTTGTGTTGAGGAAGTTTAAAGGACCATACCAGCAATTTCGCATGCCTAAGCCCAATAAATACTATCTGCATACACGTTAGTTATTGACAACCCTTTTCCAAAACATAAAAACTGCATTTTAGTTTTCCTGTTATTTTGCCAGATCCCCTAATCATTCAAAATCAAATGTTCATGTGATACATCCGCCTTAAAACTCAATGTTTTGCCTGCTAACACACACACACACACACACACACACACACACATATATACATATACTAGTGCAGTGGCCGTTGAAAATGTGCATGTTTGAACTGGGCCAGACTTTGTGGTGTGCGCCACAGCCTGCCCGTGGAGCAGAGCGTATCCTGCCACTCGGACTACTTTTTACTGGTACAGCTCAATTTAAGAACCGCTCATCCAAACAACTTCACACACGACACTGCACGTCCTTGGGTCCTGATTAATAAACCTGCTGAAATGCATCTTCATACAGCGAAGGTTCTAGAGATGTTGGTGCCACAGACAAACGAACAGACTGACAGAGATTTCTGGCTTTATAGTAAAGATTATAGTTAAGATGTATCCATGAAGCATGTACTCAGAGCTTAGCCTTTCTTCAAAATATACCAAAGTTAGATTTTTTATATTTTAAAAAGTGATGCCTCTTAAGTGAGGTGAAAGCCCCTGGCAAAAACTGGATTAACATGAGGGAATTCATCTGTAGATAATTAAGGTTTTTAATTCTCATTTTAAAAAAAAACAAAAAAAAAAACAAAGGGACAAAGACAGTTGAATGATGTAAAATGTNCATTTTAAAAAAAAACAAAAAAAAAAACAAAGGGACAAAGACAGTTGAATGATGTAAAATGTGCAGTTAGTTCCTCCACTAAACTTTTTAACACATACCAAGCAGCTGAGAGAGAGAGAGAGAGAGAGAGAGAGAGAGAGAGAGAGAGATAGAGAGACCACTTCATTCAATTCATTTCATTATCAGCTTTGACTGTAATGATGAATTGAATTCACGGTGAAAAGTTTCACGGACCCGAGGCATTCACCCAACGTGAACACATGAACCTGAGCAGAAAGAGAGACCTGCTGCAGCTACAGAACCACTTCTTTCTGCAGCAACACAAACAGCCTGTCCTCTGATCCACGTTTTCATCAGGAAATAACTGGTGAAATGAAAGAGACACTGTGACTTTCGGAGCGGCGTGCATGTGCGGCACTATTGCGCTGATAAAAAATAAAGAAATATGTAATAAGTAAGAAGTTTCCTTTGTAAAGTTGGACAGCCTAAGTCTGGTGATATTAGACAGTCTGAATCTGCACTGAGATTTGCCAAAGTGCAGTGACCGTTCTGCAGCCATTAGAGCCCGTGAAGCGAGAATATGCTGCTGAGTCCAGAGTGTATCATGCTGCCGCAGCCGAAGCATAAAGCACGGACTATTTTTTACTGGCACGAATTCGAGAACCGCTCAACCAAACAACTTCAAACGTGGAAAAGGCACATCCTTGGTTCTCGAACATTATACCTGCCGAATTTCAGCTTCATATAGCGCTGCGTTCTCGACATATGCGTGAGACAGACAGACAGAATTACTGGCATTATAGTAAGATATATCTGGCAAAATAACAGGAAAACTAAAATGCATTTTTCATGTTTTGAGGGGACAGTTTTTTAAAAAATTTCTCATTAAATCCGTCCTCTCCTGGGACTATATTCTCTGGCGGAGACATATATCTTCTGTGCAGCTCCGTGTTGGACCGTTTAAATAAAGTTACTTTGACAAAACTTCACAGACATGTTGTTTGCTGTGATGGATCACGTCAAACACGTTTCAAGTCTCTACAAGTTGATTTTTGTAGCTTACTGGAATGAAATGAAATCCATGGCAGTGTGGAAGGTAGGAAAAACAATTCTAATATTTACCGCTCCAGTAGTATGTTTTGGGAAACAGTCGTCAGTAATGTAACGTGTATGCAGGTTGTATATATTGGGCTCAAACATGCAAAATTGCCAGTAGATGCAGTCTACTACTGCATCTGAAGCATCTAAAGCATCAGCATCTAAAAGGACCATACCGGCGATTTTGCACAAAGCCCAAAAGTTTATGAGTCGTAACTTACTTTTTCTGTCTCTATGTGGACGACGTCCTTTGCCTCGGGGTTCTCCTCCCACAGAGGGGGTCCTGATGGGTCTTTTAAGAAAGCTACCATGGACTGAAGAGAGGGGAAAAACAGAATAAAAGCAGAAAAATGAGATGAGAAAGCCAGAAGGATGAATCCATGACAGTCTACAAAAAAGTTAACAAGCTGTTTTTAAGTCTTATTTTGTTTCAGATCCTAATGTGAACACACTTAGAACATTCAGACCAAGACCATCAAAGGAGGTGGTGTGTCAGTCCAGACCCAATCAAATTCTGGTCCACTTCATTTGTGGTGTGAACATGAGCTGGACTACAGCTACAAGGTGATCTATTGACGTATTGATCGACAGGGCGCTAATAAGTGGATAAGTGGATTTGAGCCATTTGTTTGACCTTGTGCATTCTAATTGTAAGTTCTGCTGCCACGGTTTTGTTGGCGTATGACCCAAATGGAATGAATCAATCCATGTTCCATGTTATTTAGCTGCTGTATCCGCATGGTAAAACATTTCCTGGTTTGCTCTGATGAAGATTCTCAGTCATCCAGGCGGTTGATATATTGTACGAAAGCTCAGTCAGGTCAACTGGATTCAAGTTTGTAATTCTGAAATGTTTCATCGTTCATCCAAACGGCTTCATCAGTCAGAAATGATGTTAAACCTCCAGTAACTACAGTAACTATGGTGTCAAATCACCACTAACCTTCACTTCAAATAAATAGATATATTACTCAAATTCTTTGAATACTGCATGATGTAAAATGCATTATTCAAATTTAAAACAATGAACAAATTTCAAATAATAAATTTAATTTCTAATTTTTAATGGTCCCTGGTTGGATGCAGGACCTGTTCCCTATAGTGTGCTGCTGTCTTCCCTTCCAAAGAAATGTGGGGACAGGTCCTGCATCTAACCAGGGGACCATCAAAAATTAGAAGTTTAAAATTATTATTTGAAATTTATTCATTGTATGAAATTTGAATAATGCATTTTACATCATGCATTATTCAAAAAAATTTAAATAATATATTTATTTGAATTGAAGGTTAGTTGTGATTTAACACCATAGTTACTGTGGTAACTATGATGTCAAATCACAATTCAGTCCATGATTAGGTACAAAGCGAACAAAGTACAGGTCCTGAAAATGTCTTGGATCAGACATGTTGCAGCCCCAAAGTCTCACAGTCATATTGTGAACAACAGAATGATTTATGCTCGCTTTCCAGATTTTAATGCTAAATATAGCGCAGGAAATGCCGTAGGTTGCACCAGATGGAAGTGCATATACAACATGTTCTTTTATCAATGAGCTGTCAAAACTATTTCTCTTCCTTTAAATGTCGACTAAAGGGCTTAGTAAAACTTAAAAAGACATGTAACAAACCATATGCCTGCAGAGCGAACAGCAGGGCAGATTTAACTCAGCGACTGTTGGGATGCATGCACACGAGCAGAATGTATAATGAATATGATGCTAACAACATTAAGATTAGCTGTAACAGACTTTTAGTGTCATCTAGGATACTCAAAAACTCCAAATGCTGTTTCAGAGGCCTTTACACACAGAAAGACATGCAGGGTAAAAACTAGCAGATGGAATAATTAAATATCAACATTTCGAATCCATAAGAGCAATCGTTCTTAGATTTGCTTCAAATAGTGAAGAATAAATATTTTTTATGATGCATTTTCTTTTTGGAATGGTAATGTTTCTGTAAGGACTTCCATTCTCCTCATATGTGTGTTCAGCTGTTAGAAAGCTGTTAATTAATACTGCTAAACACAGGCAATAAGCCACAATGACTTAATTCAGGTTTACAGGAATAAAAGTCTAAAAGCCCACACGACAACTTTTACAAGATCTGAATAAATTTAACAGACAAAGTGAAGCTAACTGAGGAGCAAGGTTAAAGGATCAGAATGATTTGCATGTATGAGCCCAGTAAAGTTATTGCCATTTTCCATTTTTTGTCAAGGTAACTTTATTTAACAGAGTCAACACAGAGCTGCATGGAAGACAATGTATTTCTCCGCCAGGAAATATAGTCCCAAGAGAAGACAGCTTTTACCGAGAAAAAAAAACGACCTTCTGTAATTGTGCAAACGTGTTAGCAGGCGAAACATTGAATTTTAAAGGACCATACCACCTATTTTGCATATTTGAGCCTAATATATTCAATTTTCATACGTTACGTTACTGACAATCATTTCCCAAAGGATAGCTTTCCTGATATTTAGCAAAATCTCTTAATCTTTCAAAATCAAATATTCAAGTGATACACCCACCTTAAAAATCCATGTTTCTCCTGCTAATAGTTACACAGCCTTATGAAGTCATGGTCCTTTAAATTTTTCCATAAACGCAGGTCTTCTTTTGGGACTATATTCCCTGGTGGAGGCATATGTTCACTCCACGCTTTTTTTTGCTCTTAAACGCTAAAATTACGTAACTTCTAAAAAAAAACTGAATACATGGCAATGATCCCAAGAATGGTTCAAGTATCAACAAATTGATTTTAATAGCGTACCAGAATGAACTGAAACCAATGGAGGTCTGGAAGGTAGGAAAAACATTTTTAATTCACCGTTCCAGTAGAATGCTTTGGAAAATGATTGTCAGTAACGCAACATGTATGAAAGTTGAACATATTAGGCTCAAACATGCAAAATGGGTGGTATAGTCCTTTAAGGTGTGCATATCACTTGAATATTTGATTTTGAAAGATTAAGATTTAAAAAAATAACAGGAAAGCTGAAATACGGTTTTAGGTTTTAGACACTGGTTGTCAGTGATGTAACATGCATTCAGGTTGTATATATTGGGCTCAAACATGCAAAATCGCAGGTACGGTCCTCTAAAGGAAACAAGAAGACATTAAATTTGCAGGAAATATAGCTCCAGGAGAAGACAGCTTTTACAGAGAAATTAAAATATCATGCGTAAGTGTTACCAGGTGAAACATTAAGTTTTAAGGTGGTTTTGTAACTCCTGAATGTTTGATTTTAAAAGATTAGGGGATTGGAAAAAACAACAGGAAAACTAAAAAACGGTTCTGTATTTTGGAAATTGGTTGTCAGTAGCCTAACGTGGTAGTATACATTGGGCTCAAACATGCACAATCGCAGGTATACTCCTTTAATACTATGACCGTGAGACATCTACATCTGTAGCTACTAAACAGACAGAAAGAGCCAAACTGTGGTGCAGTTCACCTGAAAGCGTGTTAGAGCGGTTTTACATGCTAAGCGTTGAGCGTTGCCGCTGAGCCCAGCATCCTCTGCTCTGCAGGAGAATGAGCTCAACTGGGCGCTGACAGGAAGCGCTCAACACTAACGACATGCTGACGGGTACCATGGGCGATCTTTGCACATTCGTGGTCCAAATCGGGTTTCTGGGTCAAATCGGGTAGTGACATGGACATCGCAACAAAGAAGGCTCTGGGTATTCTTCTCGTTCGGAGAAGGAAAGTGAAAAAATGGAGAATGTGGGTGCGTGAAACCTTGTTGAGTCAACACAGAATTCAACCAATCAATTCAAACCTGGTGTCTGACTTTTAATCTTAACAAGCAAGCGCCAAGCAACTGCCTTTTCTGGTTATGAGCTTCTCCTCCATCCTTCTGTTTACGTGATGTACAGCTGTTCTCTGATTGGTTTCGCGTTAGAAAGGTCAACGTTGGAAACGTCAAAGTTGAATTTGATTGAACTTGGAACGCAGCATCAAAATGGAGAAACTGAGCGTCGCACGACATTCAAAGTGGTGTGACGTGACGTTAGGAGTCACCACTCAGCTCCCAATACACAATAATGGAACGCCCAGGTCAGCACAATGCTCAGCGCTTAGCACATGAAACTGGCCTAAAGCACGTCAGCGCACGGCCCGACACTCACCTTGAACGTAGAGGGTCTGTTGTACTCCGTGTGGAACGTCCCGTCTCTGCAAGACACACACACACACACACCAGGCACAGAGCTCACAAGACCAGAATTAACTGCCGAGCATGCTTCCGCAGCGGCAAACACAGTATTTCCTTTCCAAAAAGCGCAGAGGCGGCGTGGAAAGTAGCCGACAACAGGCTTACTCACTTATAATGCAGCAGGTCAGCTCCTTCACGTCTGGAACCCGGATCCACCTTCACCTTCTTACAGAGTTTACGACCTTCTGTGTCCCTGAGCGAGAGACAGAGAGAGAGAGAGAGAGAGAGAGAGAGGTGGGATGAGTTGAGATTAACCGCGTTCAAATGTAATTATACATACGAGGTTTCATTATTAGTTGCTGCTTGTATATGCAGAGACCTGATAAATACAACTGTGAAAGTGTTGCAGAAATTCTCTTATTATGTAGAGGATTATTTCTGTAAGTGAAAAAGCTTGTTGTTGGAAAACCAATAAACATACAGTGTGCAGCCGGCCAGCCACACACACACACACACACACACACACACACACACACACACACACTCAAGTGAGCTTCTGTCGATGGAATTGTGAGGGAGATATTTATTAGTTTGGGGAAAAAGCGAGATTGGGAGACAGGGAGATATTTTTTGTGAAGCTCCGACGCTAACAGAAGCACAAAGAGATGGAGTTCAGTTAAACCTCCAAAGGAAACCACAAATATGCATTATGTATAGTTCAGTATGACCACTATGTGTGTGTGTTGTGTATGTGTGTGTTCTGACAGCATTTAGGTCATTCTCAGACACGTCCCTCGACTCTGAAATGATAAAAAAAAAGCTTTTAATTTTCACAAAACCTCAAATTAGGCACGACTGTGTAACTGAACACGTTCTTGATTAAAATGCAATACTTTAAATATATGTTTTACTTTCCTTTTTTTGTAAAATTTTTTTTTTTTAATTGCCAAGTGGTGGAAAAACTGCATGTCCCACTCATCAGTTAAAGGGCCATACCACCCATTTTTCACGTTTGAGCCTAATATATTCACTTTTCATACACATAACGTTACTGACAATCATTTCCCAAAGCATACTACTGGAACAGTGAATTAAAAATGTTTTTCCTACCTTCCAGACCTCCATTGGTTTCAGTTCATTCTGGTACGCTATTAAAATCAACTTGTTGATACTGTAAACGTTCTTGGGATAGGTAATCCATCATCACCAACAAGACGTGTAGTCAGGTTTTTTTTAGAAGTTTTGTAATTTTAGTGTTTAAGCGCAATAAAAAGCGTGGAGTTGAATGTATGCCTCCACTGGGGAATATAGTCCCAAAAGAAGACCTGTGTTTATGGAAAAATTTAAAGGACCGTGACTTCATAAGGCTGTGTAACTATTAGCAGGCGAAACATTGATTTTTAAGGTGAGTGTATCACTTGAATATTTGATTTTAAAGATTAAGAGATTTTGCAAAATATCAGGAAAAATTAAATATGGTTTTATTCTTTGGGAAATGATTGTCAGTAATGTAACATGTATGTATGAAAATTGAATATATTAGGTTCAAACATGCATGATCGCTGGTAGGGTCCTTTAATGTTTCCTTCTAAATTTCACAAATAACCTGCATACAAAAGCCTAACAATTCTAACGTTGTTTGGGACTGTTACTACTTTACAAGTAGATTTTAATAGCGTACCAGAATGAACTGAAACCAATGGAGGTCTGGAAGGTAGGAAAAACATTTTTAATTCACCGTTCCAGTAGTATGCTTTGGGAAATGATTGTCAGTAACGTTACATGTATGAAAATTGAATATATTAGGCTCAAACATGGAAAATGGGTGGTATGGTCCTTTAAAGTTGGCATTTTTGAGAATGACCCATTTCAGGTAGCGTGTTTAACGGTGCGTTCTGCTGAGTCATGACGGCAGATGGCAGCAGTTTGGGAGACTTCAACAGCAGATGTGACCTCGACACGTATTTGGGAGATGAGACGCAGTCATCTGATTCAAACCCAGCCTGCTGCTTCCAACCAGGAACCAATGTAACAACACACAAAACCAGTCAGGAGGCTCAAAAAGCCCCGCAGAGGCCTTCCGGATCTCTTCCCTGTCCAGGAAANCCCCCCCCCCCCCAAAGGTAAACTTATTGTTCATTCTATATTTTAAGAAAAGCTTTAATTGTCGCTGCATGTAAAGCAAATGAAACCAACTTGAATGGAACTGCAAAGACATGCAGAATTTGTCTTGTTCTGATAATATTTTTGCCTAAACAGAGAATAAAAAAGGACTATAATACAAATTTTTTTCTGGATCTATTGCTACAATTATTAAAGTTACTGTACATCAAAACTATTTGCATGAAACTGAATCAGCATCATCTCAGGTATACATTAGCGATCGTTTGTACTTCTACCTTATTTCTTAATATACGGCAATTCAGCAATGAATGTGTCCCTGTCCTAGCAGACTTTTAATCCACCAGGTCTAGATTATCTTCATCTGAGCCAAACTGTACCTGTTTATAGTCTGTCATGGGATAAAAATATCTGATTTTCTCATTGAAACTGGGGTATTTCTCAATATGAAGAAATCATTTTAAAACTTCCCGGATGCGCCCCTGAATCTGAATCCACCTCAAAATGGAATGGGTTCCTCGCTTGTTCATTCTCTCCTGAAGGATTATAAATGCAGAATGGAAAGGCAACATCATTTTTATCTGAAAGCAACAATTATTTCTTCTATAAATGACGCAAAGATGAACTTTTCCTATGTATCAGGTGAAACGACTACAAGCAAACCGAGAAATCCTTCTAGGAAGTCTGGCAACTTTTATCACCAACATGTGAATTTAGAACAGCAACGTACACTTTTAAATGTGCACCTTCCAGCCAATCAGACACAAGTATTATTTCAGAAAGTGATTCATAATTGATAATCTTGCACAGCCACAACCTCATTTATCTCTGAATACGTGCATATTCATCTGGAGGATTTCTAACTTTAGCTGTTACTTTCTGCAGTAAATTATTTCTAAAATGTATTACTTCTATTGATATTTTTAAAAAATGTTTATGTGTATATACTAATGCATTGATGTCAGTTTAATTTGTTATTTATGCAATGACATAGAAAACTTAAAGGACCTAACCGGTGATATTTTTGCATGTTTGAGCCCAATCAACACCTGCATACCTGTCATATTACTACCAACCTTTTTCCAAAACATAAAACCGTATTTTAATTTTTATTTTGCCAAATCCCGTAATCTTTCAAAATGAAATGTTCAGGTGATAAATCCACCTTAAAATTCAATGTTCTGCCTGCTAAATAATCGTACATGCATGCATCGTACCCACGATTGTGGGAGGCGGGATCATTTTAATTTCTTCATAAAAGCTGTCTTCTCCTGGAACTATATTTCTTGGCGGAGACATACATTTTCTTCAATGCAGCTCTGTGTTGGAATGGTTACATGACTTCGACAATAAATAAATTAATACATAAACATCTTTGCTTTGATGGATTATGCGTCTCAAACACATTTCAAGTCTCTACAAGTTGAATTTAATAGCGTGCTGGAACAAACTGAAACCAAAGGCAGTTTGGAAGGTAGGAAAAACAATTCTAATATTTACCGCTCCAGTATTATGTTTTGGGAAGTGGTTGTCAATAACGTAACGTGTATGTGGGTTGTATAATATCGGGCTCAAACATACAAAATCGCCGGTATGATCCTTTAATTTAATAAATGTACTGCTTCTCATTTAGCTGCGTATCTCCAGAAATCCTCTCAGAAATTCTTCAGCTCCACTCATTTCCTGTGTTCTAACTTTTTAGCACGCAGCTTCCAGTTAAAAATGACCACGAAATGACTTCAAAAGCTGCTCTGTGCTGCCATGACGACAGCCAAGCATTCTTAAATGGCATTATCTGAATGCTAATCCAGTCATGCCAGGCGCATACATGTGCATCATGGACACGAGCTGCAAGACTCTGACTCACAACGCGCCCCCCACCGTGAGCTTCCTTCATTTGCATTTCTGTGAATCAACCGACAAAAGAACAATATCTGTCAAACGTGGAACTTCCGCCGCAGAAGTCAGAGTGACTCAGAAACAAATCGCTGCGTGAAAGACAAACGCTGTGAAAGGCGGTTAATCAGCTTCACACAAAAGAACAACTCGCCATCAGAGTGGGTGCTGGGAGTGTCAGTGTCCGCCGTAACGTCACCGGCTACGTCAACGCCCAGTCGCCACTTAACCAGCTGTTTGACTGGTGAGAGAGGTAGGTGTGAGAGAGAGAAAGAGACGAGCGAGAGAGGGATGAGAGAGAGAGGGGTGAGAGAGAGGGGGGGATGAGCGAGAGAGGGATAAGTGAGAAAGGGTTGAATGAGTGAGGGGATGAGTGAGAGGGAGGGATGAGTGAGAGATGAGTGAGAGAGGGATTAATGAGTGAGGGGGATGAGTGAGAGAGGGATGAGTGAGAAGGATGAGAGAGGGATGAGTGAGAGAGGGATGTGTGAAAGAGGGATGAGTGAGAGAAGGATGAGTGAGAAGGATAAGTGAGAGGGATGAGAGAGAGGGATGAGTGAGAGGGATGAGTGAGAGGGATGAGTGAGAGGGATGTGAGAGAGGGATGAATGAGTGAGAGGGATGAGTGAGAGGGATGTGAGAGAGGGATGAATGAGTGAGAGGGATGAGTGAGAGGGATGAACGAGAGAGAGGGATTTCAGTCTGGTGGTAAATTTCGTGGTGAGTTTTGATCTGATCTCTCACACATTCTAGTGGCACCGATCCTCTTCATTAAGCCACATCAGCATCTCTCTCTCTCTCTCTCTCTCTCTCTCTCTCTCTCTCTCATCTCTCTCATCTCTCTCTCTCAACCCCCTCACTCATCTAACTGCTTTCCTAATTGGTTTATGAAGCAGATCAAGTTCTCAACATAAACCAATCAGGAAGCAGTTAGGAATCATTTAGGAAGTGGACTCATCCTGGTCTCTGCTGATTTGGTCAGAACCCCCAAACGACCTGCACCAAAGAGGAATCAAACCCTGAACCAGACGGAGCCACACAGGTGAAAAAGCGCCTTTAATATTCTTATTTATGCTTTTCTAAATCTCCATTGGGAATCAGATCAGGGAAGAGCGGTCCTTTATCACTTCCTGTATGAGATCATCCGTCCCTCCGGAGGATCCCAGTTGGCCAACACTCAGGCTGCTGTCATCTGTTCAAAGTGTGTCATCGTGGCCTCGGTGGCCCTCGTCCTTGGCAGGGCTGACCGTTCTCACGCTGCGATGTGAGCTCTTCTCTTCTCTACTCTCTCTCTCTCTCTCTCTCTCTCTCTCTCTCTCTCCATCCACCTCTCAGCTGGAGCTTGGATTTGGAGCTGCTCCATTTGAAACGGTGGAGAAATATGCCAAACAGCACAAAGCTTCGCTACGGAGGCTGGCACCTGATCGCCGCGTCCTGCAGGGATGAACCCGGCTCGCTCTAGTGGCCCCGGCAGGAATCTGGCCCAGGATGAATCCCAGGATGAACGCCCATATTCATGCAGAATATGGGCGTTCATGCAAAAAAAAAAGTGGAACGGAGGATCTCTGAAAAGAAACCAATTTCTTCAGACTGTTTCAAATTTAGATTCTTAGGTATCTGATCCTGAACAAGCTTGAGACAGATCATGAATTCTGTGATGAGCGCTACATGTCGGGAGAGGAGTTCCTGACTTCCTGTTTCTTCATATATTCTTTCTTCTCTGATGAAGATGATGGTTTATGTTGTTGATGGGTTGACAAAAAAAAAAAAAANAAAAAAAAAAAAACAAAACAAAACAAAAACTGGAACAGCAGAAAGAATAAGTCACAGATCATCTGGGAGCAAACAACGTTTAAGGAAAATGGTTCTCTTGGCTGATACCAATTATCAGAGATGCTTACAAGGGGCTCGTTTTTTTTTTTGTTTGTTTTTAATTTTGTTATTATTTAATAATCAGTTTCTTTGATTATTAAAAACTAATGAAAATCAGAAGAACAAAAACAGAAAACTGCACTGATTCTACAATTTATTTCTGAAGTAGCAACGCAAGCACGCTTGATCTGTATCTTTTTTTTTTCCACTTTCACATTTTTTTAAAGGACCATACCACCCATTTTGCATGTTTGACCTAATATATTCAATTTTCATACATGTTATGTTACTGTCAATCATTTCCAAAGGATAAAACCGTATTTCAGCTTTCCTGATATTTTGCAAAATCTCTTAATCTTTCAAAATCAAATATTCAAGTGATACACCCACCTTAAAAATCCATGTTTCTCCTGCTAATAGTTACACAGCCTTATGAAGTCACGGTCCTTTAAATTTTTCCATAAACGCAGGTCTTCTTTTGGGACTGTATTCCCCGGTGGAGGCATACATTCACTCCATGATTTTTACTGCGCTTAAACGCTAAAATTACATAACTTCTAAAAAAAACCCTGAATGAACCTTGTCTTGTTGGCAATGATGGATTACCTATCCCAAGAACATTTGATTTTAATAGTGTACCAGAATGAACTGAAACCAATGGAGGTCTGGAAGGTAGGAAAAACATAGGAAAAACATTTTTAATTCACCGTTCCAGTAGTATGCTTTGGGAAATGATTGTCAGTAACGTTACATGTATGAAAATTGAATATATTAGGCTCAAACATGCAAAATGGATGGTATGGTCCTTTAAAGGATCTCTGCCTAATAACTAGCAACTCGTTTGTATTTTCTCTCCATTCTTGGTTTCACTTTCTGTCACCGGAAACTGTTGATGTCCTGAACTCACCATGAGATGATGGTTTATTATCCACACCTCAGGTTCTGTTCCCATCGAAAATGAATGGCTCAGGAAAGAGGGGCTGAACATGGGTTCGGGTCAGCGATGCATAAGTGGAAGTAGCGGTCATGCTTTTTTTTTTCTTTGCGTGTTTTATTACTTCCACACTTCCAAAATATCCATACATTTGAACACCTTCCTGTCTGATGCTCAGTTCAGCCTGGCAGCCTAGCTTTCATGTAGGGTTTTATAATTTTATAGTATCTTATTGTTTCTAATTAATCACTTTTATTGATTTATTTTTTTCTTACTGCTTATGTTTTATTATCTTATGCGTTTATTTACTATTATTTTGATGGACATTAGTCTCAAATTCTAATACTTCTGAAATTTGTCAATCACCTGTGAAGCACTTTGAGTTGCACTGACTGTATGAAAGGTGCTTTATAAATAAAGTTTGATTGATTGATTGATCTGCATCTACTAAGCTGGTCTTTATTATTAAATAGTCCTATTTAGTTTTTTTCATCTTTTTTCCAGCACTACTTTCAGAATTCCTCCATCCCAGTTGTTTTGAGTTTCATCAATACCAATACAGTTTCTCATTTCAAACTGAACCTGAACACGAGTGTGTATCTGTATCTTGTCCACCCATCCTGTTTGTGGATTCCATTGTTCCAGTTGCCTAGTAGAAACTATAAAACTAAAAATAGATCATCTCCATCTTTCCAATAAAAATTCTTGTTGAATTCTTACTGTTATGTGATGACCCATGTGAGCGTGTAAATGTGTCTGTTACTGTTACGAAGGTGGGTACTCATGGTGGAAAACGGTGATACGGTGTGTTCTTTCTACCACAACACTTTTAAATGTGTGGAGATGTAAAATCTGGATGAAAGTGACTTTAGCCCTCTGGAGTCTAAAGTCACTTTTGACACATTGTTTTTGGAGAGTTTCTTTGATTTTTCTAGAATCTTATCAAATCAAGTAGATAACTGAAAGCTTTTTTTTTTATGATTTGTTTGAGTTTTTTTTAGGGCTTTTTTTTTTTGTTTGCTAAATTCTTTGAGATTTGAATTTTTTTTTTTCTTGAATGAAGAATTTTCTTGAAAAATTGATTTGAGACTCCAGAGGGTTAATCAGATCAGATCAGATCTTTAATGAAAAGCCTGCATTATCTAACTATCTGTCTGTCTGTCTGTGGCACCATTATCTCTAGAACCCAGCACTGTATGTATTTGATATTCAGCAGATATTTATTGCTCAGGACCCAAGGACGTGCAGTGTCACATGTGAAGTTGTTTGGATGAGTGGTTCTCAAATTGAGCTGTGCCGGCAAAAAGTAGTCCGCGTGGCAGGATATGCTCAGTGGCACGGTCTCAAACTGACCCTGTACAGCAAACAAAGCTAGCTCACGAGGACGTACAGAATAAAATTATGGCAGGTTGTGGCGCACACCATAAAGCCTGGCCTGTTCTGAACAGGCATGTTTTGAACGGGCACTGCACTAGTATTAGCTGTAAAAAGCAGCAAAAACCTAAAACACTGAGGCTTCACTTACAACACACACTTCCCTCTCTCCTGGAACCAAAAGTAAACACAAAGATGCAAACAGGCAAACACATAAAGGAAGACATGACATATCAGCCTGTGTGAAAAGACGTAGAAACACCACTGAGCATTAAATGAGCTCCTTCATTATCACTTCCAGCAAAGCAAGCACAGAGAGACAACAGAGCAGCTTCAAAAGCTCCAATAAGCGAGCGGCCTCCTGTCAAATTGTGCTGGTACAAAAGAAACAGTGGAAAGACCATTTACACCCTGGTGGAAAAAGCCATAAATCGTGCAGATGGATGGAAGCAGAGACATTCTTGGGAGGGGTAAGTTGTTCTGACTGTAAAAGCTGCAGTTGGAACACTCATTGGACAAAAGAGACCTTAACATTAAAACAAAAGGCAAGTCAATGGGCAAGGTGGAGGAGGAATAAGTCTTAGAATGTGATTTTTTATTTTTTAACGCTGAGTCTAAAGTCACTTTTAATACGTTGTTTGCCGATTTTTGACGACTTTCTTTTGTTTTCTAGAATCTTATAAAATCAAGTAGAAAATTGACAAGTTCACCATGATTTACTTTAGATTCTTTTGCTAAATCTATAATTCCAGTAATTCTGTCTGTCTGTGGCACCATTATCTCTAGAACTCGGCACTGTATGAAGTTGATATTCAGCGGGTTTATTGCTCAGGACCCAAGGACGTGCAGTGTCACATGTGAAGTTGTTTGGATGAGTGGTTCTCAAATTGAGCTGTGCCGGCAAAAAGTAGTCCGCGTGGCAGGATATGCTCAGTGGCACGGTCTCAAACTGACCCTGTACAGCAAACAAAGCTAGCTCACGAGGACGTACAGAATAAAATTATGGCAGGTTGTGGCGCACACCATAAAGCCTGGCCTGTTCTGAACAGGCATGTTTTGAACGGGCACTGCACTAGTATTAGCTGTAAAAAGCAGCAAAAACCTAAAACACTGAGGCTTCACTTACAACACACACTTCCCTCTCTCCTGGAACCAAAAGTAAACACAAAGATGCAAACAGGCAAACACATAAAGGAAGACATGACATATCAGCCTGTGTGAAAAGACGTAGAAACACCACTGAGCATTAAATGAGCTCCTTCATTATCACTTCCAGCAAAGCAAGCACAGAGAGACAACAGAGCAGCTTCAAAAGCTCCAATAAGCGAGCGGCCTCCTGTCAAATTGTGCTGGTACAAAAGAAACAGTGGAAAGACCATTTACACCCTGGTGGAAAAAGCCATAAATCGTGCAGATGGATGGAAGCAGAGACATTCTTGGGAGGGGTAAGTTGTTCTGACTGTAAAAGCTGCAGTTGGAACACTCATTGGACAAAAGAGACCTTAACATTAAAACAAAAGGCAAGTCAATGGGCAAGGTGGAGGAGGAATAAGTCTTAGAATGTGATTTTTTATTTTTTAACGCTGAGTCTAAAGTCACTTTTAATACGTTGTTTGCCGATTTTTGACGACTTTCTTTTGTTTTCTAGAATCTTATAAAATCAAGTAGAAAATTGACAAGTTCACCATGATTTACTTTAGATTCTTTTGCTAAATCTATAATTCCAGTAATTCTGTCTGTCTGTGGCACCATTATCTCTAGAACTCGGCACTGTATGAAGTTGATATTCAGCGGGTTTATTGCTCAGGACCCAAGGACGTGCAGTGTCACGTGTGAAGTTGTTTGGATGAGCNTTCAGCGGGTTTATTGCTCAGGACCCAAGGACGTGCAGTGTCACGTGTGAAGTTGTTTGGATGAGCAGTTCTTGAATTGAGATGTGTCGGTAAAAAGTAGTCCACGTGGCAGGATACGCTCCAGGTACGACAGCATATGCTTGGTTGCAGTGCACACCATAAAGTCTGGCCCAGTCCGAACAGGCACGTTTTCAAAGGGGATTGCACTAGTTCTTTTGAACTGGAAGTTTTTTTCTCTTGAATGAAGAATTTTCTTGGAAAAATTGATTTGAGGCTCCATTGGGTTAACAATAAACCATTACTTACCCACAGTTGACCCAGGCGATGGTCCCTTGGCCCTTCACCGTCTGGGCTACGTCTGACAGCAGCTTCAGTTGCGAGTCCCCTGATGTGGCTGCAGACAGAATAATAAAACGGTCAGCCCGGTTACCAAAAACCCATTCAGCAGCTTGAGGCGACCCCCGCCTGGAGACAGAGAGCACTGTCACGTCGGACACGGCAAAAGAGGAATTAAGTTACAGTGTCTTACCGTGGAACTGCGACGGCGAAGAAGAAAAAGAAAGACACAGAGTTTGGGGAAAATGATGGAGCAGGGAGGCTAAAGTTACATCTGCTTTCAGCATGTTACAATGGCGTGGTTGAGCAGGGGATGCGAGGATTATGCAGCAACAAAAAGAATCCAGTTGCCGAAACGGACCGTGTGTAGTGTGTGGGGAAGCACAGAAGGTACTTTGTAAGAGAGAAAGTTCTAGAGAGTGCATGTCTCTACCCACACCGCAGAATCCTGCAACTTTAAAGGGTCACACGGGCGATCGTGCGTGTTTGAGCCCAATATACACAATCTACATGTTACAATACTGACAACCATTTCCCAAAATATGCAGTTTTATTGGAAAATTTTAGGTTGTTTTTCCTACTTTCCAGACTGCCACTGGCTTCAGTTAATTCCAGTATGCTATAAAAATCAACATGTAGAGACCTGAAACATGTTTGAGATATATAATCCATCACAGCAAACAACGCATCTTTTAGTTTTTTTTGACAGTGACTTTATTTAAACTGCACAGAAGACAATGTATGTCTCCACCAGGAAATATAGTCCCAGGAGAAGATGGCTTTTACCAAGAAATTAAAATGACTGTGCATAAGTGTTACAAGGAGAAACATTGAATTTTAAGGTGTGTGTATCACCTGAACATTTGATTTTGAAAGATTAGGGGATTTAAAAAAAATAACAGGAAAACTAAAATACACTTTTATGTTTTAGACATTGGTTGTCAGTAACGTAACATGTGGGGGTTGTATATATTGGGGTTAAAGGACCATACCATCCATTTTGTATGTTTGAGCTTAATATATTCAGCTTTCATAAATGTAATGTTACTGACAATCATTTCCCAAAGCATACTACTGGAACAGTGAATTAAAAATGTTTTTCCTACCTTCCAGACCTCCATTGGTTTCAGTTCATTCTGGTACACTATTAAAATCAAATTGTTGATATTTGAAATGGGATAGGTAATCCATCATCACCAACAAGACGTGTATTCAGGGTTTTTCTAGAAGTTACAAAATTTTAGCCTTTAAGCGCAATAAAAAGCGTGTAGTGAATGTATGCCTCCACCGGGGAATATAGTCCCAAAAAGAAGACCTGAGTTCATGGAAAAATTTAAAGGACCGTGACTTCATAAGGCTGTGTAACTATTAGCAGGAGAAACATGGATTTTTAAGGTGGGTGTATCACTTGAATATTTGATTTTGAAAGATTAAGAGATTTTGCAAAATATCAGGAAAGCTGAAATACAGTTTTATCCTTTGGGAAATGATTGTCAGTAACGTAACAAGTATGAAAATTGAATGTATTAGGCTCAAACATGCATGACCACTGGTATGGTATAAACATGCAAACTAGCTGATGTAGTCCTTTTAAAAGCCCTACCTTGTAGTGGTAAGAAATGCTTTAGAAATTCCAGGATTTGCACCTGGATCCAAATATGCAACAAAATCGAATCACTTCCTCATTGGCTCACAGCTTAATGTCCTCTCATATTTCATGAATATCTGTGCACAAGATTTTCAGATGTTCTTCTGACTATCAAACAGGACCAAATCATAACCTGCTTCGTGGAGTTCACCACAGCTGTGTTTTAATATTCTTTAACCACGACAAACAAACCGTAACCTCATTCCGGAGCAACATGCAGAGTTCATGAACACGAGAGATTCATACATCGTCGGCATCAGAGAAATACAGTCGCCTTTTCCTTTGGGAAAAAAGGGAAAGCAGGATATAATAAACTGCTGCAGCTACAACAACACACTGTAACATCACGCATTTCTCTGAGATGTGGCGAGCGCAATAGATTCCTCTGAGTAAAGTAAACACCATCTAATAT
This sequence comes from Lucifuga dentata, assembly GCA_014773175.1. NCBI lineage: Eukaryota > Metazoa > Chordata > Actinopteri > Ophidiiformes > Bythitidae > Lucifuga > Lucifuga dentata. The sequence continues at coordinate 51,046 of VXCM01007101.1, forward strand.
TCTGGTCCCTGTGCAACACCATACATCATTTTTATGCTCCCTGCTACACCACACTTGTTTGATTCGGTGAATGAAGACACCAATTCCTCTGGATGCTCCAGGCCAAGGTTATATTTAGATTTTGGGGACTGTCATGACTCCCGAGGGTGCTGCCTCAGTAACTAAAACATCTGGCGGTTCAGCGGTGGTTTATTACCATGTAGGGACCAGGAGGCAGGCAGATATGGAGTTTGGTATTCTGCAGCGGAGCTCCTGATGAGCTTATTTTTTACGATTTGATGGGTTAGAACTTCAAGCAAACCCAACGGGGATTTGACTGAGCGCAGTGGGTCAGAGGCTGGAGATGGGTGTGGAATGTCGACCAGAAAATTGTCGAGACTGTTTATATTTCATCGGGGGGGGGANCGGGGTGGTCAGATAATTGGCCGGTGAGGAAAAAAGCAAGCCAGAATGGTGAGGATGAAAACCTTTGGTGTTTTTTTTTAAAGAAGGAACATCGGCTAGTAGTCAATCAAAGCCGGCGCTGGACACCTTATTCAATGACCTAACCTGCAAACGGGTTATGAATTATGAAAAAAATTAATCTGTGGCTGTGGGGCTTGGAGAGTCTTCTGCTTATTGGACAGGTGAGAAACACCAAGCGGCCCCCGCTATGAGCCTGCTGAGCACTTCCTCTCCCTCTACCGCCAGAGTGAAACTTGCAAATGGAAAAATGGAATTAATATGCGGAGGGTTATTTCCCCAGTGGTGCTAAGAAAATGCTGTTCTACAACTTTATCTGACCGCTCTAAGCTTTTAAGACTATGTTTTACTACTTTTCTCTAACTCTCTTGGATTAGTATTAAATTATATTCAAACTGTAACTATATCACAGAAGTGCAGCGTTTAAAGGACCATGCCAGTGGTTTTTGCATGTTTAAACCTAATGAATACTCCCCAAACACACATTGTTACCGACAACCATTTTTACAAAACATAAAACCATTTTGTATTTTTCCTGTTATTTTGCCAACTCCCTAAGCTTTCAAAATCAAATGTTCAGATTATACACCGACCTTAAAATTCAATGTTTTTTCCCTGCACACAACTGTAGAAAGCACAGCCTTTTTAATTTCTTAAAAAAAAAAAAAAAAAAAAGTCTTCTCCAGGGACTATATTCCATGGCGGAGACATAGATTGTCTTCCCTGCAGCTCCCTGCTGGACTGACTAAATAAAGTTATTTGGACAAAAAATGTAAAAGACATGTTGGCTGTGATGGATTATGTAACTCGATGTGTTTCAAGTCTCCACATGTTGATTTTTATGGCGTGCTGGAATGCACTAAAACAAACAGCAGTCCAGAAGGTAGAAATACAAATCCAATATTTATCACTCTAGTAGTATGTTTTGGAAAATGGCTGGCAGTAATGTAATGTGTATATGGGTTGTGTTGTATGTATATAAATATATATATGTTGGGCTAAAACATGCAAAATGGGTGGTATGCTCCTTTAAAGGAGCATACCACCCATTTTGCATGTTTGAGCCTGATATATTAAATTTTCATACATGTTACGTTACTGACAATCATTTCCCAAAGTATTTCAGTTTTCCTGATATTTTGCAAAATTTCTTAATCTTTCAAAATCAAATATTCAAGTGATATACCCACCTTGAAAATCCATGTTTCTCCTGCTAATAGTTACACAGCCTTATGAAGTCACGGTCCTTTAAACTGTTCCATAAACGCAGGTCTTCTTTTGGGACTATATTCCCCGGTGGAGACATACATTCGCGCCACGCTTTTTATTGTGCTTAAATGCTGAAATTACATAACTTCTAAAAAAAAACCTGAATACACGTCTTGTTGGTGATGATGGATTACCTATCCCAAGAACGTTTCCAGTATCAACAAGTTGATTTTAATAGCAGAATGAACTGAAACCAATGGAGGTCTGGAAGGTAGGAAAAACATTTTTAATTCACCGTTCCAGTAGTATGCTTTGGGAAATGATTGTCAGTAATGTTACGTGTATGAAAATTAAATATGTTAGGCTCAAACCTGCAAAATGGGTGGTATGGTCCTTTAAGCAACGTGTCACCAATATTCAGCAAAACAATGGAATCCTATTAATTCTGCTCCTTCAAACCTTGCATTTTTGTCTTAATCGCAGTACAGAGACAGTCGATGCATCTGTGGAAGATGCATCGACTGTATTAAACAGATTTTGATAGCATTCCCAGAGGTGACATTTGACCCTGGATGAGAAAAACCTTGTTTTCCATAATAAGCCCCTTAAAACAGATGGAGAGTAGGCCAACAATTTAATTTCATGAATGAATCTGTAACTTATAAATAAGGTTATAAATAGTCTAACCTGTCTTGGTGTAGAGCACCAGAACGTTGGTCCTAGTCCTGAGCAGCTTCTTGAAGTCTTTGTGGTCGCTGACCTTCTCTATGAGAGGAGAAACCTTCACCGCCTGCAGCACCGGCAGCAGCAACACCTTGTGAAAGACAAAACTGTTACCAAATCCATCCAGGCACCGTGAAATTTGATATATATTTGGTATTTGAATGAATATTCATGGTTCCAAAGAAAAAAAAAAAAAAGATTCCTAAAGAATTCCGTGACCCCTTGACCTTTCCTTCAACATCACATTCAGGCCAAAATATTCACTTGTTTTGTGACTTCTTTTGTTAAATATATAAGATTGGAGTTAGAGATGTTTGAGAAAAGGATCATACTAATTTACAGTTATTGTGTATAAAAAGTTGTTAAGTGAATTGAGTTATTACTAGAGTTAACAGGAAATGTTTTGTTTTGTTTTTTTTTTTAACTTGGATGACTTTTGAATTTATAGAGCAATTTGAAATTGGTCAGGAAGTAACCTGCCCACAGTCCTTACTTTTTTGATTCCAACTTAATCATGAAGAATCAGATGTGACCTGTGAGCCAAATGCTGTAGCAGTCAGGAAAGTTTAGCTAAAACTACGAATGCATCGCTATTAATTCAAAGCTTCCACTATAAGAAACATTAAAGGACTATTCCGGTGATTGTGCGTGTTTGAACCCAATATATATAATCCACATACATGTTATGTTACTGACAACCATTACCCAAAAACATTAACAGTAAAGTTTAGATTGTTTTTCCTACCTTCCAGACTGCCATTGGTGTCAGTTCATGCCAATATGATATAAAACTCTATTTGTAATATGAAACATGCTTCATCACAGCAAACACAATGCCTATTAGTTTTTTGTTTTTTTTTGTCAAAGTATATTCAACAGGAAATATAGTCCCGGGGAAAACAAATTTTACAGAGAAATTTGAAAAGAGACTTCTGCAATCGTGCTCAAGTGTTACAAGGCGAAACATTGAATTTTAAGGCATCACCTGAACATTTGATTTTGAAAGATTAGGAGATAAAAAAAAAAAAAANAAAAAAAACAACAGAAAAACTAAAATACGGGTTTATGTTTCAGAATGGATGAATACCATACGTAACCTACCTGCCATATATGTGGGTTGTATAAATTGGCATCAAATATGCATGATCACTGGTATGGTCCTTTAACACGGGCAGCTTGCTATGATATCTTCTGAATACATCCATTACAATAAATGCCTGAAAAGCTGCTAGCTGCTCTGCAGAGGGTCACTACTTAAATGTCAACCGGCACATGTCAAAGACAAACGTGACATAACTCTAAACTACCCAAAATTATTTTATCATGGATCGCATCTGACCCTGCGGGCTATAACTCCGGCATGCTGACGCATTGCAGGATGAACTCGAGTCAGTTCTCAGAGGAAACCCATAAATGCCTTGTGTGCCTGCCTTCCTTATCCATATACGTGTGTGCAGTGGTCGTGCTGTAAGAAACATGAGGCTTGCTGAGCAGCAGGAGGTTAGCTCCTGCCTGGGAGCCCAAACCCTCCATCTGCTGTGACAAATCTGCTTAATAAATGGCTCCAGTTCTAGGGGCCGTACTGAATCAGCACAAATCACACCCGCGCTCCTCAAGCACTTGCCTTGAGTTTCCTTTGACTAATGAGTCGGTTACGTGTGTGTTTGCGTGTGTGTGTGGATTGGGTGTTTATACAGGAAGGAAGGCATCCCCGCTCTTACATGAGCTGAGCATCTTCCCTACCTATCACATTTCAGCTATCAGCAGAGGAGGGGAGGCTAGCGGCTAACCCTGCTAGCAAGTGACAACTTCATTACAAATAGGAAGAGAAACCTGACATTTCCAAAATGATTTATCTTATGAATGCCAGCACATTATCACTTTTTTGAGGATGAATTACTGTATATACTCGACTATAAGTCGATCTCGACTATAAGCCGACTCCCAAAGTTGACCTGCAAATTTAGCTTTTTACAAAAACCCCTATATAAGCCGACCCCCCAAAGTTGCTCCATCAATTTATTTGTTTAGCAAGTTAGCCTAACTTTATTTTTTCGGCATTATCATAGAATTCCTGTGACTTTCTAAAAAAATCCATGTAGGGGTCGTGGCTGTTTTAAAACTTTACTGCTTTAACGGGGCTTCTCTTCCTGATGCACACCGTTATGATAACATCGTTCGTTTTCTTTTCGTGGATTATTAATTTTCTAAATCAAAACAACAAAACATGAGGTGAGGTGAGGTAAATAACTGTACCGCTGCCCCATTCCTCCAGCTGAGCGTCTATAGATCCTCCGTGATGGAGCCGGTACGGATCATAGCGGATCATAGCGGCACTTAACGGAGCTCTGATCAATCAGCATATTAAAACATAATAATTTATTTAATTTCACTTTTCCCAAATTAAATATTTTAAACTTTTTATAATTAACCAAGAAATAGCTCTAACACCGGTAAACATGATATTTATATTATTTCAGCAGCTGATTACGCTTTACTGGCCTCCGCAAAATGTGCTTAATAAGATGTTTAGTCAGGAAATACTCATTATCTGGTATGATTTAAACTATTTTACTCTCATTATAAGGTATGATTTAAAGTGTTTTTCATGGGTAGTGGTAATGGGTAGTATTTCTCCACCTGGAAATTTCGGTCTGATTTGAATTACTCCACAATAAGCTGACCCCCGATTTGCATTGTGAAATGTGGTGGAAAAAAAAAAAAAAAAAAAAGTCGGCTTATAGTCAAGTATATACATTAATTTTGAATTAAAGATTGATGAAGTGCAGCACAGTGGCTTAGTGATTAGCCTGTTGCCTCACAGGAAGAAAATCCCGGGTTCAAAACAGACTGGGTGCTTTCTGTGTGGAGTTTTCATATTCTGCGTGGGTTTGCTCCAATCTCCAAAGACATGGGGGTTAGATTAATTAGAAACTCTAAATTGATGGTGTGTGTGAGCCCTGTGATTGGCTAGCGACCTGCCCAGGTGTACCCTACCTTTCTTCTCAGCTCAATGACGGCTGGGATGAATATATTAGGCTCAAACATGCATGACCACTGGTATGGTCCTTTAAAGTTTCCTTCTAAATTTTACAAATAACCTGCATACAAAAGCTTAACAATTCTAAGGTTGTTTGGGACGTTGTTACTTTGAGAAGCTGCAGGTGTTGGTTTGTGTGAGAATGAAAAGAAATGGAATTTGATCTGGCCTTGTTCTGTTAACAGTGAAATATGCAACTTTATAAATCATTTAAGACAGATCAGCCTGATGTGGAGCACTTTAAAATAGTATTTTAGAGCTAGATTAATAAATCAGCAAGGTCAATGTTCTGTGGACATCAGCTTATCTGATGTCAGCATATATGATGATCATGATGCATATATGATTATCAAATTTAATTTTGAGTTTGAGTACACATAAGAGCTGAATGAAATTGCATTTCCTAGATCAATGAACAATAAAACAATACTTACTGTATATTTTTTTTTAGTAATTTTTTTTTAGTATTAATATTGAATTTCATTTCCATCAAAGTTTACTGTTTTTGTATTCATTAGAACTGTAATTTTCAGTAATCGAGTTTATTATTCAATCTTAAAATGTCCTCTCTGGGTGGATATTATATTTTTAGCGGCTAGGCTAATACTTTTAATACATCGCAATAACAACACACCAAAGTAACCGCTTTGCTAATTTCGCTGCACCGTTAGTTTTTTCTGTCACAGGAAGTACAGCTAGCTAACGCTCCAGATACGCTCAACCCAGTCAGCGTCACTTCCTGCTTGTTTTGAATCGCAAATCGGCTGATTGGCTCCTCCTCACATGACTTGTGACTTTCTTGGTACTCACCTGGATTTTTTTGCTTCAGGTAGAGAACCAAATTCATCCTATTCATCCTATTTCCAGCTTTAGCTGTTAGCAGTTAGCTTTGTAGCCTAACCGTTTACTAACAAAAGAACAAAACAAAAAAAAAAAAAAAAAAAAAAAAAAAGGGAGGAAAGAGAAAAAAAGGAAAAAAGAAAGAAAAAAGAGAGAGAAAAAAGAAGAAGTATGGACCAGGCTGCTTGGTCTACTGCCACCGCGACCTGGACCTGCATAAGTGGAGGACAATGGATGGATGGATGGATGGAAGAAAAGAAGGAAAAAAAGGAAAAAAGGGAAAAAGACAAACAAACAAAAGAGGCAGCTCATTCATCAGGCTCTGACACACTACTTTCAGATACGCTCATTTAGCTTCTTCTTCTTCTTCTTCTTTTTCTTCTTCATGTTATTAAGATGCATCAACACATCATCATCACCCTACAATATCACGATGTGACACATTTTTATCCTATGAAAGACGATCCTGGTATCAGTCATGAAGGATATGATACGGCAGCCCTAATTCCTGTTGAAGAAAAGACGCAGGGACTGCAAGAACTTTGTGAGTGTGTGTATATGTGTGCGCGCAGTGTAACTCAAACACCTGCCAGCCACCAAATGCCAGTAAAAATTTGTTTTGTGTGGAATTATGTGGATAAATCAATAAGGGCGACACACCCCGCTGGCTGGTAGCGCTGCGTGGTGTGTTTCCTGTCCACACAAAGACACTGAAACAGGTGGGCAACGCCATCGATTCTCCTGACCTAACACACAACAAAAATATTATTGACCGCTAAGCTGCACTTTTTAGTTTTGCAGCCTCAGGCAAGTAGTCCAAAGAGTTGATTTTTTTTGTGCGTGGGTGCTGTGTGCAGTAGTTTAAAGGGAGATATTGGTTTGGCAGGGTGGAGGGTGNTGACACAGCTTCCTCATCCCCACTGCAAGCATTCATTTTCATTTTAGCATTAGCTGATATTGCTATATAACTATACTCAAAAATATGTGCTAAAGCTAAAAATGTATCATCGCACATTTATATTTAGGAAGAACACACATTTTCACATTCTCAGCTATTCAGGATCTCATGACGGGATCAATATTAGAGATTAAACTTAGTTTCATCATCTCTCCTGATCCTAATCTACTGAGTATTGTTAAAGGACCATACCAGTTGTTTTGTATGTTTGACTCCAATAAATACAACCCCACATATGTTACCGGCAACCGTTTCCCAAAAACTGGAGCGGTGAATATTAGAATAGTTTTTCCTACCTTCCAGACTGCCACTGGTTTCGGTTTATTCCAGTATGCTATTAAAATCGACTTGGAGAGACTTGAAATGTGCTGAGATATGTAATTTGTCAACATGAATATGACAGCTGCATTTTTTTTTAGCAAAGTAATTTTATTTAACCGGTCCAACATGGAGCTGTCTGGAGAAGAAAGTGTATTTCTCTGCCAGGGAATATAGTCCCAGAAGGAGATGCCTTTTCCCAAGAAATTAAAAACCACAACCAATTCTACATTTGTACAGGTTAAACATTGAATTTCAAGGTGTGTGTATCACCTGAACATTTGATTTTGAAAGATTAGGGGATTTGAAAAAAATAACAGGAAAACTAAAATACAGTTTTATGTTTTAGAAATGGTTGTCAGTAATGTAAAATGTATGTGGGTTGTATATATTGGGCTCAGTGGTGTGCCGTCAGGGCCAGCAAAGCTTTCTCTGCTGGCCTAGAGATTGTCAGAATCAATAAATTACATTTTTATAATTTCATATATATTTTAATTAATGCTATATGTATTTTACAAAGTTCGTTACCATCAGTTTTGTTATTAACA
>VXCM01007102.1:0-24124 GCA_014773175.1 Lucifuga dentata
ACGTTTTGCAGCCTGTTTGTTGAAATTCATTTTAATTACTCGTAATTCCCCAAATAGGCTATGACACGCACAGTGTATTACCTGCACCCAAGACAATTTACAGCATTTAGGCTACAAACTCGTGTATAAATTATACAAACGTACACTTATTATAAAGCACAACAATTCAAGCAGATTAAAACCCTTACTGAGATTACATGTAGAACAAAATCAACAAAGAACACCACCATAGGGCTGGTGAAGGTCACACACTCGCTTACGCACTATGTTATCTGTCTGTTGCAAGATCAAATTGCAATATATATACAAAACGGTTATGCCAATCCAAAAGTGTGGCTAGTGGTCCTCTGGGTTTATCACCTTATATTGCCATGATTTAAATTTACTATTCATCTGTCCGTCCATCCAGATAGCTGATCTTATTGTCAGTGGTCAGCCACCTGCCAGTGTGATCCCTCCATGTCATTGTTGTCATCAAATAACGATACTGTACTTTTGTAGTGAGGACGCATCTGTGTTGTGCTGCTATAATAACCATTACTGTCTTATTTGATAGTTGTTTTAAATTATAGGACATCAACCAGATACTCCAACAGAGAACATAAATACCTTAAGACGGGAACATCGCAAACTGTTATAAGCATGCGCTGCAGCATCATGTCGCACACAAAAGTAAAGTTTTCATAAACGAAATGAGAGAAGGTAAAGAGAAGAGAGGAAAGGAGGAGAAAGGGTGACAGCTTGTTACTCCGTTTTTCAGGAAGAAAGGTGAGTTAATGAGTTCATGTGTGGCTACAGAGTGCTACATACATCTGCTGCTAAACTCATACAGTATGGAATACACACAGGCTACCATGACGTGATGTTATTTCAGTTATCTTCAACTTGGAACCGTCCCATACTGGGTATATATGAAAAGTTTTATTTTTATATGAACATAAAATAGTGTATTTTTGTACAACAAATCAATACAAATAGCCTAATTCAGTCTATGTTAAAGTGACAGTAACCCCAGGTCATGTTGGTGTTATATATGCCATAGGGCTGGACGATATGAAAATTGTTTTTATCACAATTTTTTTTTTTTTAATATTGATCGATATTGTGATAAGGCTAAGATTCTGCTGCATTTCAAGTCACTTGAACTTAAAATTTATTTGAACAATTTCTTTATGCATGTTCTGAACATAAAAAATAACCAACTGAAAATGAACTGAAAAATCCCTCTTTTTCAACAGTCTGCACTGGCATCATATCTTTTCCAATAAAGAAAGCTACAGCAGCATGATGTCTTCGCAAAAGGAGCTGTTTTCTGATTTTTGTTTTGAAATAGGAAATCAGAAAATGAAAAAAGAGCTGTTTTTAGGTTGCAAGCTATAACAGATGCTGTGCTAGTAGGACTATTGCACTGAGTACATACACCAAAACACAATCAGACAAAATCAAAATCAAGACAAAACTAAGATAAATTTGAGCACCTGAAATATCCGGCTTATTTTGTCCACTGACATATCTCCATCTTTCATTGTCACCTGTTTAGCACCCCGAAAGAGTAGGAATGACTCCATCATCCATCCTTCCATCAGTATCTGCATATCTGTGCTGGCAGTTCCTCTTTTTCTTCTTTCACATTTTTGGCAGATGACATGTCACCTTTGTTCATTGGACAATGAAAATATGTCTAGCGAACCAGATGACTCGTTTTCCAATTTTCTATTATAAAACAAAAATAGAAAAACGGCTCTTTTTCTGTTTTCCCATTCCAAAACAAAAATTAGCCTTTATGTACACAGACCAGTTTGTTGGTGTGGAGCCTCTGAGGACTTTGCTGTGTGTCCCGGGGGACAGGATTGAAGTAGCCGCTGTGTGACCTGTAAAGCTGCAGATTGTAAAATAAGTTTGTTGTACAGCTGTGCTTCGTCAGCGCTGCTTTCCTTTCTTAGTCATCATTAGATTTTTTTTTTTTTCTCTGGAGTTTCATCACTTTCTGACATCTTTGTCTGACTTTCGATCAGATATCACCACCGCTGTGTTCACCAGCGTTTAGCAAGATGCTGCTTTGAGGAAGTGGGTGGATTGTTATTATGACACTGTCACCTGATTGGCTAGTTTGTTCCAGTTCTGACACGCTATTGGCTGTTTAACCCGTCATTAACTTCCTGTATTCAAGCACTATTTTATATCGATTTTATATTGACAGCCTCATTTTTATATCGAAGATTTTTTTATATCGCGGTACGACTTTATATCGTTTATATCGTCCAGCCCTAATATGACAACATACTATGCATTTTACAGAGCCAGGACTCTTATCAGGTTATACTGAAGAAGAGTCAGGGAGAAGTGCGGAGCTGAGAAAGAGGTGAAAGACACCACAAATCAAAACGAGGAAAAAAGAATATATGCGACAGCAGACAGTGAGAAAGAAAAGGAAGAAAACATTTTACTATGTATATTTTTGATTAAAGTATCGTATATATTACCAAATTTCACAAAGCAAATTGGGTGTCAGCTTATACACGAGAAATTCAAATTTGATCCCAGAGAAGGAAATTTCCAGGTGTGGAAATACTACCATTACCACTACCCATGAAAATAGTTTAAATCATACCTTAGAATGAGATATTTCCTGACTAAACATCTTAACCAGCACATTATGTGGCAGCCAGTAAGCTCTGCTGCGATTGGTCAGTTACAGTTACAGCTGCTGAAACAAATATCATGTTTCCCTGGTACATGGATTATTTTTCATAAAATCAGAGGAATACTATGACAATACCCAGAAAAACAGGTAATTTGCTAAACAAATAAATTGATGGAACAACATCAGGGGGTCGGCTTATATGTGGGTTTCTTTAAAAACCCAAATTTGCAGGTCAAAATTAGGGGGTTGGCTTCTACACGAGATTGGCTTATACTCAAGTATATATGGTTCTGGTTCTAGAGGAGTATTTGTACACGTTTGGCTTCGGGCAGTGGAGCCCAAAGAGAATCCTTTTCATGGGGCCCAAAATTGTTGACAGCGCTGCTTAGCCAGCAGAATATGAATTTTACTGAGAAATTAAAAACAACCGTCCTTCTATATTCAGACTTTATACTACATAACTGTTGTCAGTATATCTGCCCAGTCCTAACCTCTGGCTGCCACTAGAGATCATTAGTTCTTAGTTCTTCTGTTTCTCGCATTGTTATCAGCTGATTTCTCTTTCTATTTGAGGGTGATGACTGCCTTCAACACCCCCAGTGGACACTACAAATATTTAGTTATGCCTTTTGGACTTACAAATGCCCCAGCAGTCTTTCAAGCTCTGGTCAATGACGTCCTGCGAGACATGATTAACCGTTTTGTTTTTGTCTACTTAGATGACATCCTGATTTTCTCAGATAACCTAGATGAACATGTGGCTCACGTACGTCTAGTTCTTCAGCGACTTCTTGAGAATCAGCTTTATGTTAAAGCGGAAAAGTGTGAATTCCACAAGACCACTGCTTCCTTCCTGGGGTTTATCATTTCTTCTGGCTGTCTGCAGATGGATCCTTCTAAGGTTCAAGCAGTGGCGAACTGGTCTACTCCTACCTCTCGCAAACAATTGCAATGCGTTTTGGGGCTTCCTAATTTCTATCATAGATTCATACGTAATTACAGTTCCGTGGCAGCTCCTCTCAATTCTCTCACCTCTTCTAAGGTTCCTTTTGTCTGGTCCCCTGCTGCTGACCAAGCTTTTACCAACCTTAAGCACCACTTCACCTCAGCTCCAGTGTTGATCCAGCCTGACCCCTCCTGTCAGTTCATCGTTGAGGTGGATGCTTCGGATGTTGGCTTTTGGGCAGTTCTCTCTCAGAGGTCTCAGGAAGATAACAAAATTCACCCATGTGCCTATTTCTCCTACAAGCTTAAACCTGCTGAATGCAACTATGATATCGGCAATTGTGAGCTGCTGGCCGTTAAACTGGCAGTTGAGGAGTGGCGGCACTGGTTGGAGGGAGCTAAAGTTCCCTTTCTAGTATGGACTGATCATAAAAATCTAGAGTACTTTCGTACTGCCAAAAGACTGAACTCTTGGCAAGCTCGTTGGTCTTTGTTTTTTAACCGCTTTCTTTTTACCCTCTCCTATCGCCCTGGATCTCGGAATATTAAGCCTGATGCTCTTTCCCGGTGTTTTCACTCTGATGATTGTAAAAAGGAAGCGGAGCCCATTATTTCGTCCAGTTGCCTGGTTGGAGCTGTCACTTGGCAAATTGAGAAACTGGTTAAGGATTCCCTCAGTTCCAACCCAGCGTCCAGTACATGTCCCGATAATCTCCTGTATGTTCCTGACTTCCTTCATTCTCACGTCATTCAGTGGGGACATTCATCTAAATTTGCCTGTCACCCTGGTGCTGCCAGATCCTTGACTCTCATTCACCAACGGTTCTGGCGGTCGGACATGAACAAGGACATCAAAGAGTTTGTTGTGGCATGTCCTATTTGTAACCAGCACAAGTCCTCTTGTCAAGCCCCTTCTGGGCTTCTCCACCCTCTGCCTGTTTCTCATTGTCCGTGGTCCCATATCTCCATAGACTTTGTTACTGGGCTGCCTACATCTCTGGGGAACACCACCATCTTGACAGTTGTGGACAGGTTTACTAAGGCTCTCCATTTCATTCCATTGCCTGCTCTACCCTCTGCTAAGGAGACAGCTGAGTCCTTACTACATGTTTTCCATCTGCATGGCATTCCTGTGGATATTGTGTCTGACCGGGGGCCTCAGTTCACTTCTNACATGTTTTCCATCTGCATGGCATTCCTGTGGATATTGTGTCTGACCGGGGGCCTCAGTTCACTTCTCAGTTTTGGAGGGAGTTCTGTAAGCTTCTTCGGGCTTCGGTGAGTTTATCATCAGGCTTCCATCCACAGAGCAATGGTCAGATGGAACGGCTCAACCAGGAGTTGGAGACAGCTTTTCGTTGTCTCTGTTCTCAAGATCCCACTTCCTGGAGCCAGAACCTGATCTGGGCTGAATATGCTCACAACTCCCTTCCGTGTTCTGCTACCGGTTTGTCCCCGTTTCAGTGCAGTCTGGGCTATCAACCACCTCTGTTCCCTATTCAAGAGACAGTGGCTTCTGTCCCCTCTGTCCAGACTTTTATTAGACGCTGCCGCCGTATTTGGCTTAGGGCCAGGTCTCTTCTCCTCCGATCCTCTGACCACTACAAGAAACAGGCTGACAAGAGACAACTTCCTGCTCCTCGGTACAAGGTGGGGGACAGGGTTTGGCTGTCCACCAGGGATCTCCCACTTCAGGTTGAGTCCCTCAAACTGGCTTCCCGGTTTGTGGGTCCTTTTCCCATCAGTAAGGTTATCAACCCTGTGGAGGTCAGACTCCAACTTCCCTGCAGTCTGCGCATTCATCCTTCGTTTCATGTCTCTCGTCTCAAGCCTGTTAAGGTCAGTCACCTGGTTCCGGCCTCCCGACCCCCTCCCCCCACCCATATCATTGATGGCTCTCCAGCTTTTACTGTCAATAGACTCCTGGATTCCAGACGGCGGGGAAGGGGACTTCAGTATCTGGTTGACTGGGAGGGTTATGGTCCTGAAGAATGGTCCTGGATTTCCAGTAGCCTCATTCTGGACAAATCTCTCATCCGGGACTTTCACCGTCTGCACCCCAACAAACCTGGTGGGACGTGTCCTAACCTCTGGTTGCCACTAGAGGTCATCAGTTCTTAGTTCTTCTGTTTCTCGCATTGTTATCAGCTGATTGTCATTTCCTGATTTACCTGTCACTATTTATTCCTGGTCATTTCTCTCTGTTAGTTGCCGGATCGTTTTCTTCTGTGTTGTCTGGTCTTCTCCTGTGTCCTGTGGAGTATCAAGTTAGTATTGTTCAGCGGTTCTTCTGGTTTGTTTATTCAGACTTTAAACTTTGATTGGCTCTCTTTTGAGAACGCTTTTTGTTTCGGAGTGTTTATTGCCGGCTCTGCTGTGCATTTTTTCTTTCCTTACGCCATTTATTGTGATATCTCTGTTATTGTTTGCATTTCTGTATTTCATTTTCAGATATCTGATTATTCTTATTGACTGCGTTTTCGGTGCTCGTTGAGCACTTTGTTTATTTGGTTTTTCTGTCATTTATTTAGTTTTTCTTTTTCTGGGTCTCCTCTTGTTGAGAGCACTTTTGTTTAACCTATGTCTGGGCTCCGCCTAATTAATCCACTTGTTCCACTATTAGTCTGGTTGTTCTTATGCTTCCTTTGTTTGGGTCATTTCATTGAAAGCCAACGCCTTGAGTTTTTNTGGTTGTTCTTATGCTTCCTTTGTTTGGGTCATTTCATTGAAAGCCAACGCCTTGAGTTTTTTTTTCTCTCTTGTTGTAAACTTTACTTGTTCATTATTGACTGCATTACTGTTGGTCTCGTTGGTGCTGCTTAATTGTATTATATTGTATTGAATATAGTTCTCTGGTTATTCTGTTTAATTTAATTTAATTTTATTTTATTTTTTCTCTCTGACTGGTGTTTGAAGAACTTATTTTGAACTGCAATACAAACATTATTATTTTACCACTGTCTTGGAGTTCTGCTTTTGGGTTCAGTATTGCCAGTTATCATGACAACTAATACTAGTTGTCAGTGTGTAAGTGTGTATACATTTTTGGGATACAGGGTGTCCCAAAAATGTATACACACTTTGAATGATTATAACTCACTCAAACTTTCTTTTTTTTACAAGTGCAACTGATTTAAACTAGTGGGATAAGCAAAAGATTCTACACTTGTCTTCTTTAACTTGAATTATAAAACCTAGTTATATCTTAATAAACATTGTATTTATAATCATTCAGAGTGTGTATACATTTTTTGGGACACCCTGTAGTTTTGTATTATGATTATTTTTCCATTCTCCATTCTTCTTGTAACAAGAAGAACCAAGACACATACCTTGTATGCAAATGCTTGGCTAAGAAATGACTGATTGGAATGATGACGTGTGAAAAGTAGGTACGGTTTTGATTTCATGTAAATTCTTCACATAAATAGTTTCCACTACTTCAAGGAGAAACAACATCAAAGTGTTTGCTTTTATTCCCATTTATATGATTTGTTCCATCAAGATTACACACACACACACACACACACAGTAAACAGCCCCTCCCTTTCCCCAGAAGGCCCTACCTGTGAGTGGGCATTCTGAACAGGTAAACATGGCTGCTTTCCTGACTCTGATGCTGTTCTTTTGAGTCAAAGCAGAAACAGTTTGGTAACAGTATCTGTGTTAAGGTAATGGAAGTACTGTTAACTGACCAAGCTAATTAATAATGCATACAGGATCAGTTACAGCAGCACAGCTGGGCGTATTTCAGTCAGCAGGTTTAGCTCGGGATGAAACCTGGATGAACAGAAATACGGGGCTTTTGTGATCTGCAAACCAAATATCAGATTTATTTAAACATTTTACAGTGTCACATCTCACATTTCATGGATTTACCTCGGGGAAAAAAATGCCTTTGTCCTTTTTACTCAGTTTAACAAGACATTATTGGAAGCCCGTTAGGAAATGATCAAAGAATTAATTACAATGAATGAATAAAGGCAGACATTCTTTTTACAGTCTTTTATTTGCACACAGATAAAGACAGAATAGACAGAATCCTCCAAGCAAAAGCTCCATTTCATAGTGTGCTGCAACTAATTAAAATACTCTTTTGCATTGTCATGAAGGTACTATGATGCAACTCATAGTACTGATAGGTAAGTAGGTGTAACGCCAGGAAAAATCTTGTTCAACAGTCCAAACTAAATGTATGTATTACAGCCACCCATTCTAGTTGTTGTTTGCAGGAGTCTATCCCAGTGCTGACTGTCACAAGAAACACGGGCTGTCAAGGCTAACATCCACAGAAAATGGAACAGTATTTGAGTGTTAAAAATAAAGGGAAAAAACTAATCAGTGTTTAGTGGAAACATTTGTGATTTGCAGATTTTTTTTTTAACAAGACAATAAAAAAAAACCTAATTTCTAACATATAATTTCAGCTATAATTTTACCATAATTTGATGAAGACACCTCCCAAAAGACTAAACTTTGAAGCGATTTCCCTACAGTCTGTAAAATGGGTAACAAGAAGTGAAAGTGTGCATTTGGAATAATAATACAATGAATGATAACACAATCAATTCGTTATTCTCAGAGCTTTTCCTGTGAAAACTTGATCTAATCCACAAAGAAAGTGAGAAATAGCTCTACCAGAGAAGGAGCATGTCTCACACAGACAAACCTCAGCGTAGGACACGGATGGGCGAGTCCTTCCCTCTTGTAGCAGGAAATGGGTGAAACCTTGCTCCAACATTAAGACTCCTGACATTGTTTTGTACTGCGTAGGAAGCCAGCCCTGATAGCACAGGTTTCCTGTTGTGGGCCGACAGATTTGGCTTCACCAGCTGCTGGCAGGAAGGCTGAAGAATGCCTCACAGCTTGTTATTATGAATGGAAGAATTAATCCTTTATGTCAGCCAAAGTAGCAATATCACTATGGAAAAATACTCCATTAGAGGTACATGTCCTGAATTCACTTTATTGAAGAAAAAGCAGACTGGTATTAGTAAAACAATCAGATATCCAAAAAGTACTAAATCTAAATTGGAGTAGAGATTAGTTACATGGAAGTTTACATGCACACTATACTCCCACTTTTGTCTGTACTGCAGGCAAAAATGTAAGAGGTACACGTGGAAGAGTTCATAGGATACCATCACTCACCCAATGTACACAGTGCAACTTAATCTGCAGGAGGGGAGATACACCAGGTGATGAAATGCATGAGGAGACTGCTTACTCAGATTATAAAACAATGAGCATTTACATGTTTGAGAAAATCAATTTACTTCTTCTAGGTCTGTTACGCAGAGTAAGACAACACTGACTTATGCCAATTTCAATGTAATTATGGTATTTGTGTACATGACATTTGAAAAAAAAAAAAATCAATTTATTGCCTTAACCAGAGTATAATTAAAGTTATAACATGCATGTAAACCTGTCAAGAACTATTTGCTAAATACTCCATCTAATTACAGTACTTAGGTTAAAAAAAAATACTTTTCTCATCTTGGATTGTACATGTGGAGGTAAACAGGTAATTATCGATTGACAAATGTTACTTGATGTTAACCTTGGTAAATACAGAATTATATCATGATTATCTTCAATAGGATTGATCTCAGCCACTTTAAATGCAGCATCCAGGAGATCCCTATGATTTTCAGTAAATGGGAAATTTAGTGTATATGAGTTTGTCACAGAGCCATCATCATCATCAGAGATAGAAAGATCCTGAAACCTTTTCAAAGGCACCTGACACAACCTGCTGAGAACACCTGAGTAACAATACTGGGCCAAGGAATTCATAGTCAGACCGAGTCGCCTTTTCTGTTGGTTACATTCCAGTCAGTATTAAGACATTTTTTCCTCAAACATAAATACAAGTTGAACTTTGAAAAAGTTTTGTCTTGACAACACTTACTGCTGTATTGATATCATACTGCTGTTGGTAAACAGCATATTATGTTCAACAAAATTATTCAATTCAAAGTAATGAACAGTATTGAATGATAGCAATGAAATGGTTAAAACAACTGTTAAATATCACATTGGAGAGGCTGGAACTAGCAGATAATTCATAAAGGACATGTCAATCCATTATCAAAGTTGACAATATTCTGGCGTTCCAAAAAAAAAAAAAAAAAAAAAAAAAAAATAATCACTTCATCTCTACATGTATGTGTTCCTACTGTAGCATATATTTATCCAGGCTGATTCACATTCATTTCTAACAGTCTTAACTAATTAAAATTAAAAGTAAATTATAGAGATGTGGCCCCTTAAATCATTCAATCTGGCTTTTCAAAACATATTACCCCAACAACAGCAAATCAGAAACAACATTTTAATAATTGAAATAAATACTCCATTACATGCATGATCAAAACACAAAATATTATGGTAAGTCTGGTAAATATTTTAGAAGTTATGGCACACAGTCACAGCAGCTTGTAAGATTAAAAATTCACACATTGAAAAACAAGCATTGAGCCTCTTCCAGGTTCCCTCATCCATCATCAATGCTGCTTTTAGCGGGAAACTGAGGTAAACTTTTCATGTTTGAAGGCTGCAGAGTCTGTTAACTGAGTCTAGATCAGTGAGGTGAAAAGTTTTAGTCACATCCAGCGTGACACATAACCCCAAAGCAGTTGTTTTAGTGCTCCTTTGCACTCGGCTCTTCATTCATATAAAAATATCTAGACAGCCTGCTGATGTTATTCTGACTCTAAACCTGATGAGCAGGAATAACCCAAGTCAATCTCCTTAGTATGCCAAAATAAGGACAGATTATTCACATCAAATATGCTGATATTACCACTACCTTAACTAATTCACAGAATGAGAATTAATGGGTGGCAGTGTCCTTGGAGAGGATCGTTCTCTGAGTGCCTGAGTTAGCAGAGTGCAGCCATCTGAAACAGCACAAGCCGAGTTCCGCAGACGCTCCCGGTAGTCAGCCATTTTGGAGCTGCTCTCAGGATGCTGGGCAACGTCCCTAAGGCCTTGAGTGAGGAGGACACAGGCTGAAACCACACTCATAGCCCCCCCTAAAACTGCAGTCTGTACCCCCTTCCCTTCAGTGGCAATATTTGCAGCCCTTCCCAGAAACAGAGGCTCTGTGGCAAACCCTACCAGGGCACTAACGGCCTGAACCAGAGCTCCACTATAGAGGATGCAGCGCTTCCTGGTCAGCTCACTGGGCTGGGTCTTAACCTCTTTGACACATGCCAAAAATGCAGTGCCACTTGTGCTGATGCTCTTGACACTTAATTTGAACTGCTCTTTTGCAAAGCGGTCTCTGGTCTTCTCACTGGCAAGTGACGAGATGTCTGTGAGAGTCTTGAGGTTGGTGGAGATGTTCTGAGAGATCTCCAGCAGAAGCTGGGGGGTGAGGTCTGACAACGGTGTGATTCTGAGGACATTGCAGCTCTGCTCTACCTCGTGCCGGCAGCAGGTCACCTTGTAGCGGTCCACCAGACCTGGCAGGCAAGGCTGAGAGCCAGGAGTCTCCACCGCTGCCAGATAAGCAGCATGGGCTGAGCACTCAGTTAAGGACACCACCAGGTCTGCCATCTCCAAGAGGCGGTCACCCACATCAGTGAAGCGGCCCATGTTGAGCTGGCTTTGGATATCATGTGTGAGAATGGAGAGCTCTTTAGTTCTGGCAATAACTGTGTCACGACACTGATCGAAGGTATCAGCCAGCGCCACACCTTCAGAGGTCATGACCGGTCTGGTCTCGCTGGACAGCAGCAGCAGGTCAGCAGCCAGCTGCATCTTGCTCTTACATGTGTCACAGATTGCGGAGAGCCTCTTCCTGTGCTGCAGGCTGCTGCTTGGCGTGCTGGCAGATCCCTCACTAGCTGACTTACCAGAGCCACCGCTGGCCATAATAAAGAGATGTGTTATTTCTACTTTTCTGACGATCCACACTTACATTGGATTGTTTAAGACATTTTCAAAGATTGGCCTCACCTCACTATTTAAAAAAAGAAAAGAAAAAAAATCTATACAACTGGCCAAAATGTCCTCTATAAAACCCTTCAAATAGCTATTCAATGGTGCCTTATATGCTGACAAACAGAATGTGGGTTCTTAATGTAAACATCTGGAAAAAGCAAAGCAAATTTTACGCAAATTTACTAAAACATGAAACTTTGTTTAAAATCCTTGCATTTCTTTGTGAAACATCAGTGAAATAAGTTAATTGCTCATGTTTTACCAACTAATTTAAATATCCCGAGTATCATAATCCAAATCTGATATTCTTGCTGCAGTCCCAGATGTTTGAACAGAAGGAATTCACAGGTTGTTGATTTACTGAATGCATACAATTTCACGCAAGCTGCAGGCAGCAGGGTTCCATCAAACAGGCTGATAAATACAAACATGTCAGCTTTTGGAAAAGGATGACATTCATAATTGAAATCAGGACTGCTTTTTCTCTTATTGTAACAAATGCTGTGTGCTTTTCTGAGTCCGTCTTTGGTTATAAATCAAGAAAACATTTAAACATTTAGTAGCCTCCTTAAACAAGTGGGTCTTTTTTTTTTAACATAACATAAAGAGGATAGAATTGTGTGTCCAAATGCAAACGAGCAGACGGTAACGGCTCCCTCATGTTCCCGCTGAGTCTGAACGGCCTGACGCACCGACGGCTGGAAATGGGGCACCGGAGCAGCTCTTTTGGACAGGGAGGGTGCGTTTCCCTTCAACACCATGATTTTACGAGTCTTTCCAAGTAAAATTCACCGAAAAAGCGACTGCCCAATAACACAAACTCCATCTACTTTCAACCTCTTCTTTTTCAATCGGAGCTGTCGGTTAGAAACTAGCAGCAGCCGCCCGGGTCTCGTCGGATCCAAATACATCGTCCTGTCCGCCCTCTGCCCGCGGGAACAGAACGTGTGCAGCACCGCATATCCTGCATGGAAACTCAGTTCTGATGTCCATACCGGTTTATAGTCCTTGAACCTTGAACTCGGTTGTTTCTGAGCTCATAAGACATCAGGCGTAGTTAAAATAAGTCGCAGTTACTCCTGGTCGGTGTGCCTCCGGTAACGTGAGGAGGAATATAAGGAAGGACGGAGGGTGTGGTCGCGACTGAACGGCTTCAGGCAGCAAAGTTGAGACAAAGCACCAACACAACGTTCCGTTAACTTAACGCCATCATTTCATGATGACAAGATACATCGAAATTATGAAGCTACACGGCAGCTAACCAGCCAACAAGGTTAAACGCTGCGTGCAAGATCGGTACAGCTGCGTCAAGATACAGCCTTTAATGTCTGAAATACAGAGGCCAAGCGGAAGTTCCTTGAAAATAAATCGGAAGTTTCTTCAAAATAAAAGCGTGAATGGATATGTTTACACAGTAAACTTTATTGTTCAGTTGTACAGAAGTACCACTATTATTCGTGCTTGGAACCCGAAATTATTAGGATTATTATTATTATTTTTTTTTTTTATTAAGGGTCCAAGCACAAAGAACCCTCTTGAAATTGCTCATATTATTATTATCTTTTTTAGAGGTCCAAGCACGAAGTCCTTAGAACTCTCTTAAAATTGTTAAGATTTGAAATTGCTTGAATTATTATTGGGGTCCAAGCACAAAGTGCGTGGAATCCTCTTAAAATTGCTCGGATTATTAGCGCGCAGTGCTGGGAAACCTATGGTTATTGGATGGTTTATTATTATTATTTTTTTTAGGGGTCACAGCACGAAGTGCATGGATCCCTATTGTTTTTGTACAAAATGGAGCAGAATTAATTCTCCGCAAAAAGTATCTGGGCAGCAGAAACAGTAAGCCATGAAACTTGGCACGTAGCTTCAAAAACTTCAGTGCTACTCAGGCATCAAAATATAGATGGATCAGCCTGAAGGTGGCGCTATAATAAGAACTTCAATATTTTGGTATATATTGGACTATAACTTTTGAACCACAAGTCCTAGAATCAAAATTCCTTTTTCCTTGGATTCCTTAGATGTATATGCATCTAAGCACAGAAGCCACGCCCATTTCTGCCTGACTAGATTTTCCACCATTTTGAATTGTTCCCAAAACAGTTTTTTGTTTTTTTGGGGTTTTTTTCCCCTGCTACTCCTCCTACAATTTTAGCTCAATCATCACCAAAATTTGCATGTGGCATGTCTGGACCAAACTGGAAAAAAGTACTTCTTAGGTTTTTGATATTCTTTATTGTTTTGCTGTAATGTGATATATCTCCTGAAAGTATTAGTCTACTGTAACCAGACTTGATGGACACGTTCAGTAAAGACATCTGAACAAAATGAGCCATCAACTGACCTGATGGGGGCGCTACAAAACTCCCACAGTAAGCTACAGTATGTTTTAATCAATAACTTCTGAACCATAGATTGTACAATTAAAATTCTTGTCTCACTCCACTCCTTGGGCCATGATGCATCTATCCATATAGGCCCATTTTCAACTGGCTGCTTTTCCTCCATTTTGACTTTTAAAAATTTTTGATGAATAAATTTTTATATCTAAAAACCATAAAAGCTACAGCAACCAAACTTTACAGATAGGTTCAAAATCTCACCCACAACCAAGGAAAATAAAACAAACAATCGGTCTATAGATGGTGCTATAATAAGTACATTTACGTTTTAGCCTACAACTACTGACCTGTAAGTCATAGAATCAAAAATCTTGGTTTCTTGAATTCTTTAGATGTAGATGCATCTATCCATGTAGCCCAGCCCATTCCCACCCGGCTAGATTTTCCAGCATTTTGAATTTTATCAAAAACAGATTTTCGTATCTCTGCCTACAATTTTTGCTCAATCCTTGCAAAACTGTGCATGTAGAATGTCTGGACCAAGCCAGACAAAAGCCAGACAAAAGTTATCACTTTGTTTTTTTCATATTCCTTACCATTTTGCTATAATTGGCTGCCAAAGCTAAGTGGGTGTGGCTTGTTCAACAAAAAGCGCTATAACTCATACATGTGTTATCATGACATTTGGTACATATCTGCATACCTTACTTTTGCAAAGAAAGTATTAGCCATTGATCAATTGACCTGATGGTGGCACTGCAACAAGCATTTTTAGATGGCTTATAATTTTGGCTAATATAATTAATATAATATAATAATAATATAATATAATATAATTATTATTATTTTATTTTATTTATTTATTTATTTATTTTTTTGTGGATTCCTAGGGTACATGTGCATCCAATCACATACTCCACTCAATTTTGACTCCTGGAAAGTTTTTCCGCTATTTTGAATTTTTTCCAAAACAGTTTTTTTTGTAACTATTTCTATAGTTTTGGCTCAATCTTTACAAAATTTTGCATGTACAATGTCTGGACCAAGCCAGAAAAAAGAACCTTTTCATTCTTTGACATTCTTTATTGTTTTGCTGTAATTGGCTGACAAAGTTGTGGGCATGGCTTATTTTACAATATGTGCTATAAAATGTGGCATATCTCCTGAAAGAATTAGTCGACTGTAACCAAAGTTGGTGGACATGTTCACTAAAGACATCTGAACAAAATGAGTCCTCAAACAACCTGATGGGGGCGATATAACACCCATAGTAAACTTTAATCAATAACATCTGAACCGTAGAACGTAGAACAAAAATTCTTTTTTCTCTGTATTCCTTGGGCTAAGATATGTAAGCATGCCCATTCCACTTGTCGTTTTTCCACCATTTTGAATTTTTTCAAATTTTGATATAAGCATTTTCTTCTCAAACACTGCAAAACCTACACCAGCGAAACTTAACAGATAGGTTCAACATCTCACCCACTTCTCAGGAAAAAAAAATTACATGGATTGGTCTGAAGGTGGTGCTGTAATAAGCGTGTCTACATTTTGGTCTATAACTATTGAACTGTAAATCACAGGAACAAAATTCTTTTTTCCCTGCATTCTTTAGGCCTATAGGCATCCAACAGTTTAGTCCAACCTCTTCTTCCCTGCCTAGATTTCTATGTTATCTTGAGTTTTGTCCAAAACTATTTTTTTCGCTATCCCTCCTACAATTTTGACTCAATTGACATGAAACTTTGCATATACAATGTCTGAACCAAGCTGGAAAAAAGTACCTTCTTACTTTTTTGATATTTTTTATTATTTTGTTGCAATTAGCTGACAAAATTGAGCAGGCATGGCTAATTTGACAAAAACTGTGTTGTGTCATGAATGATTAAGTTTATTGTCACCAAACTTGGTGAATATCTGCAAACACGACTTGTGCAAAAACTGAATTATTTGTGAAGTCATTGCATGTGCTTGGACCTCAATTATTGCTGCTTGCGGCTATATTTAGGGGTCCAAGCATGAAATGCATGGATCCCTACTGTTTTTTTTTTTTTTACNTTTTTTTTTTTTTTACAGTTTATTATTATTATTATTATTATTATTATTATTATTATTATTATTATTATTACTATTAGGGGTCCAAGAATGAAGTGCATGGATTTCTGGCAACAAAACATCAACATAAAAAACACCAAACCAAATAAACATTTACAAACTAATCTTTCATTCAGACTCCTTCAGGCATGGGTAGACTTCAGACCAAATATTTATAGTTTTCATATTTGACAGAATATTCAAATTTTCTTCCTGAAATTTTCCCATTCAAAATAAATGTGAAAATTGTTCAAAATTTCCAATCTTTCAGCTCTTCTCACTNTTTCCCATTCAAAATAAATGTGAAAATTGTTCAAAATTTCCAATCTTTCAGCTCTTCTCACTCCTTAATACTTAGAGAAGTCATTCCAATTATAAAATATTCATCTGACCTTCAACTATTTACAACAAATTTCAATTTTTCCTGACTTTCATAATTTCTGAGATAAAGAAAACTTTCACAGATTTTCAAAATCTTCAAATTTTCCAATTTTTGAAACATATCTAGTTAAGCTTAAACTTATTATTCTGCTTCCAGTCATTTTTTGACACTTACTACTTCCGTATACTTCAACTGATTTAAACCATTCAAATTTCAGGTTGTTCAGCAAATTTCTGGCAAGTGTGCTACACCTGTTTGTATTAATGTTTTGTATATTTGAAAGTATAAAGCCATTTTTTTCCCATTGAAAATGAATGGAAGAAGGCTTCAACCATGCTTCAGGCCTTCATGTCTTCAGACACTTATAACTTCAGCATACTTTAAGCTAGAAAAAAAAAAATCAAGCACTATTCAGGTCACAATAGGTTTTACTGTCTTTTTCATACTAGTTCAGCAGCATATTTTATGCTTTCATGGTTTTGAGAAATCAGGAGTTAAAAGAAATTTGTGATTTTATGTCTTGTTCAGCATTTGCAATGAGTATGTTTTTTTAAGCTGTTAATTGATAGATTGGCAGCTTTGCAGCATCTTTGAAGTGCAATCTTCAGCAAATTTCAATCACAGGCTGCAGTTCCAAAGGAAATGCATTTCTAGTTTAGTTCCAGCTTGCCAAAGGCAAGGCACACATACTATTATGCTGCATACTTATTATGTGTGATAAAATATGTGACAATAATATACAACAACATGTGCTAAGTTTGTGTATAAGCATATTTTAACTTTTTTCCACAATTTTGAATTCTTCTCAAATATTTAACAGTTTTCACTCTTCATAAACATCACAACATGCATC
The DNA here is from genome assembly GCA_014773175.1 of Lucifuga dentata. Taxonomy (NCBI): domain Eukaryota; kingdom Metazoa; phylum Chordata; class Actinopteri; order Ophidiiformes; family Bythitidae; genus Lucifuga; species Lucifuga dentata. Next base: position 17,217 of record VXCM01007102.1, read on the forward strand.
ACAACATGAACATATTAGACAGATTTCAGCTTGGTTGATTGGCTGATGTCTCATTTTTTATTTACATTGTGGAAAGATCAAAGCTCTTTCAGTGTCTCTGGCTGACACACATTCACACACATCATGCAGTCTTGCACGTTTCAACTCTTTTAGCTTTTAAGCCTCATTTAAATATTCAGCATCTATTTCTGCATTTTCAAGCAATTTTTCACATTCAAATATTACTTTGAGGATTCACATATTCTTCAAGCATTCCTGCATCCAAGTATTTACAAATTCTGCTTACTTTCAGTGAAAAATCTCTTTAAAACATAATTCAGGTCACAAGACCTTCAACATCTTCAGACTACTTCAGCATTTTCATGCCTTTCATGGTTTTGAGAAATCAGGAGTAAAAAAAAAAAAAAAAAAAAAAGTGATTTTATGTCTTGTTCAGCCTTTAAGTAAGTTTTTTGAGTGGTTAATTGATAGATTTTCAGCTTTACAGAATCTTTGAGGCACAAGCTTTGGAAATTGCAATCACAGGCCGCAGTTCCGCAGGAAATGCATTTCTAGTTATGTGTGCTTGTCGAAGGCAAGACACACATACTGTTATGCTGCACACTTATTATTATTCTGACTTCCGCCCTAAAGTTTGGCATGTAACTTGTCCTCAATTTTTGATTTTCAAAGTTGTATTAGTCCATTTCAACATTGCAAAAGAATCAGAAATTACAAAAACATTACAATAATTTCTTTAAAAAACACATTCAGTTTTACATCCTTCTACTTTAAGGAACCAGTCAGCCTTGGGTGAACCTGTAGAAATTAGAAAAACATTACAATCACATCCTTAAAAACACATTCAATTTTTACATCCTTTGTTTTTAAGGAGATAAAATCATGTTACAAGTGTTCCAGTAAAAATGAATTGGGGGCCTTCCACATTTTTATTCTGTCCTTTTTTTTTTTTTTTTTTTTTAATCATTACAGCTTTTATCTCTTAATATATAATCCTGTATAGCTTGCATTGTGCTCTTCAACACTATCTCTTGTGGCATGCAGTGCTTCTTAATAACCCAAATGTTTTTTGCTTTCCACAAACTGTCTTTTACACTATTTATGATAAGCCACCATCTACTGATGTTTGCCAGAGACGTACCTTGCACACAACCATATGCTATATCTTCATAGCTTCATGGACATTTATGTTGATCTCGTAACCATGGGCTTATCAAAGCCCAGCCGCCCCTGGCAAATGGACAGGCCCAAAACAGATGCATTACAGTTTCTTCTTCTGCACAGGTTTGTCTGGGAATCTGGTACTCCTTGAACAGTGTCTTTTCTCAAGGAATACTCTCGTGGGCAAACACTGATGCACAATCTGCCAGGCAAGATCTTTGTGGTTGTTACTCAGGGCTTTACTGTTTACATTAGACACACCAATTTGCATTGTTCTTCTGTTAGTTTGCCCACTGGAGTCATCCTCGGGAGTTGAGGTGATAAAGCCATCTCGACTGCTGCTTTTGTTATTTTATCATGTGGGATCTGTATGAGATCTTTAATCAAATTTCTAGTTATTACGGCATAGATTTTTGGACAGCTATCAGAGTAGGGGACATTTAAACTTGGTCTTTTACCCCAAGCTGCCAACACATTCTGACCAACCCAAAAGGTTGCAAAATAGGCCCAGGGCCTCTAAACTGCTGCTGAGACATGCTCTCACAATTGGTGTCACAAACATAGCCTTTAGTTTTGTCTCAATCTCTGGCACCACCTTCCCCCCCTTCTGAACTGGTCTGTACATGATCTCCCTCTTTCATTTCTCATGTTGCCCACCCCAGATGAACTGAAAAATTATTTTCCTCAGAGACATCATGATTCCATGGGGAGCAGGGAAAGTGTTTGCCAAATGTGCTAATGAGGCCAGTACTTCTACTTTTACTACCAAGATCTTGCTGCTAAGTGATTCTCTGTCCTTCCATTGAATCAGTTTCCCTTTCACCTTTGGGAGTTTAAGCTGCCAATTGAGATTCTCCATATCTCTACCTATATATACTGCTAAAACTTTGATGGTGTCTTTCTGTTGTGATACTCCCCACTGGTCAATCTTCTCTCTCCAATTTAAATAAAGAATTTCACTCTTTTTCTTGTTGATCTTTGTATGACACAAAAGTGAAAGTTTCATATAGAGCTTAAGTCTCTCTTATGGACCTATTCTCTGTCACCAATGTTAAAGGCACGGGTGTTAAAAATAGAATTGCTACCCGTGAGGCTCTATTCTTATTGTCCCCCAACCAAATAGATTCCCTCTTTGTCCATCTGTCTTTTATAGCATCTGTAATTTTCCATAAAAGGAACATCGCTGCAGAAGGAAAAGGAAAGAAAAAAGAAGGTATGTCTTGTCTATGGTTCCTGCAGAAGAAAAAAACCCCACTGTATAGGAGGTTGAAAATGGATTGACTTTTTACTGGGTCAGTCAAGCCTCTGGTGTTTATAGAGACCACTTTGATGGGGGTCATATAGGTTGAAATGAGGAAATCAAAGTTCAAAAATTAGTGGTCATTCTGAGAAATTTTTACCTTTTTCTTTTTCTTCTTCTGACTTCTCCATTCATTACTCACCACCCCCTCTTCGCTCCTCATTTGAGTGGCTTCAGAGAAGGTTGATAGACAATGGATGTCCAGAAAGGGGGAAGAGTTTGACACAGATGAGGCCCATTTATCTAGGTCAGGACTATCAGTAGACGATTCTCCAGATATCTCCTGCCCCTGCTTGAGAGATGATGCAGGTTCTGGATCATTAACAAAAGGGGGGTTGGGTATGTATTCTTTGATGTATTCTTTTCATTGGCTCTCAGAGTGTTTCTTTCAGAAGCAACCCTAAAAGCTAGATTTCCATTGTAGTGTATTGTGTGTAGGTAAATCTGCCAGCATGAAATCTAGAAGCTCTCTGCACTCTTTTGTTGACAATGCAGTAGCCATGACTGCAGGAGTTAGCTGGCCAGCTGGGAGGTCTCCCTGGCTCATCTGTTCCTCCAGAAGCTTTTGAGACACCTGCAGTAGTTGGCTGGAGGTGGAAATCAGGTGAACCAGGTCACTAGTCTGTGACATGATGGTTAGATCTTCACTCCACTCCCTTTGTTTTTTTTCTATGAAGTACTCTTCATTTTGCTTGGCTAGTGGCTGGTCTTGTAATAAGAGGGAGGTTTCAGTGGAAGTTGAAACAGCTTGAGAAGCCATAGCGGTTGCTGACTGGCTGTCCTGTTCCATGAGAATTAGTTTATCTTGATGAGACACACCACAGTGAACCTGGTCTGTAAGTGCTAATGGGGTGTTCCCATAGCCTTGATTTTGGAGTTGTGTCTGGTGACTGGGGCCTGGCAGTTGTTCTAAAGCAGCCACCTGAGGCTGAACATGAGGCTTGTTTTGCCTCTCTGTCGTTGAAATGACCTCTTCTGGGTCATGGTTGGGGTTAGGCTGTCGGGGTTTATTTGCATATGACTGTGGACAGGCTCTAAAAGTATGAGCACTCGAGTAACACGAGTTGCATTTCCTTGGCTGAGTTAACCCTAACCCTATCCTTGGAGAAATGGTCTTTACTCCCAAAGTTCTTACAAAGGGTGGTTTCACAGTTTGCTGCAAGGTGGGTTGTGGAGCCACACTTCCCGCTGGTCCTGGGCTGTCCAGCATAAAAGACATGACCTCTGACTGATCCTAACTGGATGGTGGAGGGCAAATGGTGGAGTTGCCCTGAATTTCCTTTTTTCAAATGAACATAAAACCATCTAGCCCCACTTCTGATGCCATCCTCATCTCTCAACACAATGCTTCATAATACATGGCATTGAAAGGACAACTATGTTGTAATGTCTTCAGTTGTAACTTTCTCAGAGAGCATAATTACAGTCACTGCCTTAGGTTCATTTTCAGAAAGTGGGATGAGAAACACATTGCTTAGTCTCATGTTACTATGATCTTTTTCTTGGTTAAATCATTCAAGACATAAATGATCTGGAGGTGAAGATTGCCTCAAAAGTCTTTTTCCCCTGGCAGGGCAAAGATATAGTCCAGTTATGAAGGAGAAAATCCAAGTTCTTTCTGGATGATGTTCCTGCTGAACTGAAGTCTGCCCATTTCCAAATTGCCTTGAAGTTCAAAATGCACTGCATTCCTCCTGGAACCAGCTGCAGCCATGTTCCTGATGGTGATGTTCTTAAGCTGCCGTAAGCACAATGCTTGGGTGACCCACCCTCATGATCATGGTGTCTCCCTTGCCAGGTAAGTATTGCAACTTGTCCTGCACAATTGGGTGTAGCCCCACGTAACTTACAGCAAATGTGGGGCCTGTTACAGAGAACTGTGCTGTGACTTTTCTTATTGATCCAACTTACGGCTTTTGTAAAAATCGCGAAAAACCAGACAATTTTTTCCATAGAGAATGAATGGAGAGCCATTTCAAGTATTTTTTTTATCTCTGAAACCACAAGAGTTACAGTGTCACCCTCTACAAGCAAAAATAAACTTACACATATTGACCTGATGGTGGTGCTGTAATAACAACTTTTACATTTTGGCTTATAACTTTTACACCATGTGTATGATATTCAAAATTCTTTTTTTTTTTTTTTTTTTTTTTTTTTTTTTTTTTTTTTTTTTTTTTTTTTTTTTTTNATTTCTACATGGTTTGCTCAATCGACACCAAATTTGACGTGTAATTTGTGGACCAGCCCAAACAAATATTCCATTTGATATTCATTAAAATCCCTTATTGTTTTGCTGCAATTCGCTGCCAAAGTTGGGTGGGTGTGGGTGTGGCTCAATCAATAAATAAGCCATGGCCCTGCTATAGCTCATAAATGAATAAATCTATTGTTACCAAACTTGGTGGACATGTGCAGTGTGCACGTGCACAACTGCGTGCAAAAACTAAGTCATCAGTCGACCTGATGGGGGCGCTATAATAAACAGTTGATTTTTCAAAAAAACAGCCGATTTTTCCCATAGAGAATGAATGGAGAGCAATTTGAAGTATTTTTTTTTTCATCTCAGAAACTATTAGACCTACAGCAACAAAACTTAACAGATAGATTCATATTGACATCCTCTACATGCAAAAATAAAAAGTCACCCACTGACCTGATGGTGGCGCTCTAATAACCACTTTCGTATTTTGGCTTATATCTTTTGAACCATGTGTCTGATAATCAAAATTTTATTTTTCCTGGATTCCTTGGATTGAGGGCACATCCATCCATATAGGCCACTCCTATTTCTGCCTGGATAGATTTTCCACCATATTTATTTTTTTCCAAAACACCTTTTTCATTCCTATTTCTACATGGTTTGCTCAATCGACACCAAATTTGACGTGTAATTTGTGGACCAGCCCAAACAAATGTTCCATTTGATATTCATTAAAATCCCTTATTGTTTTGCTGCAATTCGCTGCCAAAGTTGGGTGGGTGTGGGTGTGGCTCAATCAATAAATAAGCCATGGCCCTGCTATAGCTCATAAATGAATAAATCTATTGTTACCAAACTTGGTGGACATGTGCAGTGTGCACGTGCACAACTGCGTGCAAAAACTAAGTCATCAGTCGACCTGATGGGGGCGCTATAATAAACAGTTGATTTTTCAAAAAAACAGCCGATTTTTCCCATAGAGAATGAATGGAGAGCAATTTGAAGTATTTTTTTTTTCATCTCAGAAACTATTAGACCTACAGCAACAAAACTTAACAGATAGATTCATATTGACATCCTCTACATGCAAAAATAAAAAGTCACCCACTGACCTGATGGTGGCGCTCTAATAACCACTTTCGTATTTTGGCTTATATCTTTTGAACCATGTGTCTGATAATCAAAATTTTATTTTTCCTGGATTCCTTGGATTGAGGGCACATCCATCCATATAGGCCACTCCTATTTCTGCCTGGATAGATTTTCCACCATATTTATTTTTTTCCAAAACACCTTTTTCATTCCTATTTCTACATGGTTTGCTCAATCGACACCAAATTTGACGTGTAATTTGTGGACCAGCCCAAACAAATGTTCCATTTGGTGTTGGTTAAAATTTCTTATTTTTTGCTACAAAAATAAGTTTTGCTACAATTGGCTGCCAAATTTGATTGGGTGTGGGTCACTCAATAAATGAGCCATGCCCCTGCTATATCTCATAAACAAATTAGTCTACCTTTACCAAACTTGGTGGACTTGCAGTAGACATGTATGCAGAAAATGAGTCACTGGTCGACCTGATGAGGGCGCTCTAACAATCACCGTTGATTTTTGAAAATCAAGACAGCTGATTGACTGAGAGATCACTGCTGCAGGCTTTATAACAACAAAACACCAGTTCAAAACTTATCTTTCACAGTTTGAACACTTAACTAGTAATCCATACATAATTTTCAGAGTTCAAACACATTTTACATCAGCTTTTAAGCTGTTTAGGCTGCTCTGCCTTCTTCAGTCTGTTCCATTCCTGAGTGAGAGCTGCTCATTTCCCCTCCCCCACACACAGATAGGGCCACTGACACACACACACACACACACACACTGAGATAGAGGCAAACAACACATACAACAACAACAACACATAGGATATACTGTAGGGAATGTGACACACACACACACACACACACACACACACACACACACACACACACCAGTACAGACAAGGCAAGTCAAAGACAGACAGATCGGGACAATGAGAAAAAGTAATTGAGAGAACTTTCAACTATTTTTAATGAGCTGAGGGACATCAAAATGAGGAGAGAGCAGTGGTGGGCTGTCAGGGTCAGCAAGGCCTTCTCTGCTGGCCTAGAGGTTGTCAGAATTATCAAATTATGTTTATATAATTTAATATATATTTTAATTAATGCTATATGTATTTTACAAAGTTCATTCCCATCAGTTTTG
>VXCM01007103.1:0-24904 GCA_014773175.1 Lucifuga dentata
CACTGAACAAAAAATCAGATATAGGCAGAAGATCAGAACTGAGCATCAAGACTTGTAGAGTAAATCTAGACTAAGAGACCTCAAGGCATCCATCCAAGCATTTTCACTCCTTCTCTAGTTTAGTTTGAGTTTGAGCTTCATATTTACACTTCAGAACATTTCTGAGTAGACAAAGAAGAAAACACTGGTGTTTATTTTAATTTTTAAATTGCTTGTGTGACCCTTGCAAAAACAATTCATGCATGGGAGGTAAATGAAGTATTTTCTAAGGTTAATGAGTATTGATCACTCCTCCTTCTGTTGTGCATGCTGTTTTTGCTCTTTGAAAAGGTTAGGAGTACCAAGACATCAAGAACATATGCTGCGGGATCTGTGTCTCATGAAATATGCAAGGAAAGATTCTCACTCAGTTAGAAATGCCTTCTTGCTTAGTGTTATCCTTTGCGTAAGAAGTAAGAATGTGAGAATCCCCATTTTTTTTCTTCCTAAATTGCAATCCCCAAACAGAAATGCTCAATTCCTTGTGCAGTCCAACTTCTTGTCAGTGTTATCTCCACACTGTATTCATAGTTTTCAGTCACGTAACTGGTGCGGAGACCTGGAGGGCAAAACAGCATTCCAACGTGGCGGCCAACACTGGACACTCCGTAGAACTGCAGCAGGCCTGTCAACTTTCATCTGTTTCAAGCCACAAATATTTAGATCAACTCTCAAAAGAAGAAAAACAAAGATATGAGGACAAAGTACAAGTTTTGGACACTTGTGATCCGTAAGGGTATGGATGTTCATGTTTCGTCTATTTTTGAGGTTCCAGTTTCTGATCACTCCTGTGTCTTTTTCAGTGTCTTCCAAAGTATTCTTAGTAAGTGTTCTGAACCTGAAACATATACCTATCGCCATATTGACAGTGATGCTAGGTCCACACTGGCTGAGTCTTTACCTAACATACTTGACTCCTGTATTGCAAACTCTGATTCCCTTAATAATCTTACAGACAATCTGAATGATGCTCTGCTTAAAACACTTGACTCTGTTGCTCCTCTTACAATCAGGAAATGCATTCGGACGAAATCAGCACCATGGTTTTCAGATGACATCCATGCACTCAAACGGAACTGTAGAAAACATGAGCACAGGTGGCGCATAACAAAGCTAGATACTTCTCGCCTTGCCTGGGTCGAGAGTTTTAGGAAGTATAAACGTGCACTCTCAGCTGCTAGGACAGCTTATTTTTCTCATCTGATTAACAATAATAAAAACAATCCCCGGTTTCTGTTTCACACTGTTGCTAAACTCACACAGAATACCCCCGCCAATACCTCTTCATTTAGTGCTAATGATTTTCTGAACTTCTTTACAAACAAGCTTGACTCTATTAGAGATAAATTCACTGGTCCACACTCTCCTCAGGGTGATGGCCATGAACTCTCTGGTATTGTTCAGACCAACTGCTCTCTCTCAGAGTTTGAAATAATTTCCCCTGAGACCCTCATCAGCCTGGTAACTGCCTCCAAACCTACGACATGCATATTAGACCCCATACCGTCAAACCTCTTTAAAGAGTTTGACGGTATGGGGTCTATGCAGCTAGCCAACGTTGATCCCAGGTGTTGTTAGTTTCAGGGTGACTGTCATCAGCGTTCTAGGGCAGCAGTGACAGGCAGTAATATTTAGGTTATGTTAACATGATATCTTATGACATATGACATGTTCGCTGTAAAGACGTGTGGACTGAGATGGTTGCCATTCTTTACCCTCCCCACGGACGGAGGCTCGTCTGACAGCACAAATCCACAATCTCCTCCTCTCTGGGTGTTCTTTCTCAGAACGGTTCTGTAGAAACACAACCCAGGCTCGTCTCCTCGTTGGTTAGCACATCTGACTGAACAACTATCCAGCATTTTGGCTAAACAAACAACAAACCTGGTAAAAATAACTGGCGGGCAGCAGGAGAAAGAAAGCCTCGTTTTGACCTCCAGGTGGGCGTTCTCATAAGGCTGTGACATCACGTGAAAACTATGAATAGGAAGTTGACCCAGTGTTTCATGTGTGTAATGGGCTGTTTTATTTTGTAACACAGTGATCCACATTACTGAGTAACCATCATGTACTGCTGCTAACTGTGTCATAGCCTTGTGTTTACATGTGAACATTATGCCTCTGCTGCCACAACTGTGACTGAAGCACTTTAAGCTGTTTATCTGATTGCATCAGTTAACCGCTGTTCATAATCAGGGCTCCACATGAGCGACACGAAGACGCACCCTAAAAAAACTTACCTGCTCTCCCCTAAAAGCTCATTTGCGCCGAGAGAGAGAGAGAGAGAGAGAGAGANAAAACTTACCTGCTCTCCCCTAAAAGCTCATTTGCGCCGAGAGAGAGAGAGAGAGAGAGAGAGATTGTGCACAGTTTCTCTGTCTATATCTCTTCCCTCTCTGTTTTTTTCTGTTTGCCTCAGGTTCTATGAAATTATTTGCAAATTAATTGAATTTGCTGTGAAATTTCATGTGGTCTGAACACGTTAACCCATCCTGGGCAGATTAAGCTGAGTGGAAAGGAGAGATACCTGCGGCAGGTAAAGAACCACTTCCTGATTCTACCTGCAGCAGTTGAAAGACTGGATTTACACTACAAGCCTTGATGCCCAATTCCAATTTTTTTCCTATATCCGATTTTTTATTCAGCATATTACATTTTCTTTTTTAAGCGGCTCATATCTGATACCTGTATTTACACGACTTTTACCTTTAGCAGCCCGGATGTAGTTGCGCACTTGCACATTTCCGAGATGGATGTAAACGTAACACTTCAGTAGATGAGAGAATATTTAAAAATATAATCAGCAGGTTAAAACTTTAACATTCACAGAGAAACATCTGATGTGTTGTGTGAGCATTTATCTCTCCATCAGGACACGTATGTTCATCAGTTAATCACGGAGGAGAAGCGGGTGGAGTTGGAGTTTTGCTGCTGTAACAGGAGCCTGTTACTAACACGTCTATTTGACATAAACACACATCAGTATGTCTGATATATATAGTATGTCCTCCATTTCTGTTTACAGAGAGCGTCATCATATTGATGCTGACATCATCATATGCAGATAAAGCAGAACGTTACGTAGGTCGGAATGGGAAGGAAATTCTAATCTGTGGATTTAGACAACAGCATTGGTGGATATCTGATTCGTATCTGATTTATTTCTACATATGCAAGAGGCCCAAAATGGATCTGAGAATATTTGATTCCATGTGGCTTTTTACCATTTACATCTTCAGGAAGCAAATCTGATACGTGTTGCATGTGAGAAAAAAATCAGAATCAGGTCACGTGCATGGTCATGTAAATCCAGCCAAACAGCTTGTCCTCATTACATGTTTTTAAGCATCAGAAAATAATAGTAAAGTTAAAAAGGCACTGTGAGTTTGAGAGTAAAAGTACTGTACTCATAGACGTGCATGTGTGCGTGCGTGCGTGTGTGTGTTTGTACGGACGTTTGTGCTTTGTGTAAAGTGATCGTTGCTGTTGTTGTCATGGTTTGCTATAGTATGTACCATGTTCCAGTAAATTAGTAATTCTTTATGTCAAGTAGTTTTACAAAAGTGTCCCATTCATACCTTTTACAAAAACATGTTCTTATACAAATTCTGTTTTGTCTAGTATTCATACAAAAAAACTGACCAACATTACCCTTTTTGAGTCTTCCCAAGTCAGAATAACTCATCATAGCATTTGGAACTGACTAAAAAAAGTCTGTAAACTGATGCTGGGGCAGTGAGAAATGAAACAGAGAAATACACCCTGATCAGGAATTTCTTTCGTAAATTTGGACAATATTAGATGGTCTGCACTAAGAAAATATGGATACTTCTGCCAGCTAATCAGATTCTGTTTGTCACAAGCATGTACCAACGTAGATCTACTGAAACTCATTTAGTACCAAACTGAAAAATGACGTGCATCCCTGTTCTTAATAAGGCTGCAATGAATAATCAACATACTCAACAAAAATTGATGACCAAATTAGTTGCCAACAAATTTAATCATTGATTAGTTGGTGATGTCATCGGGCTGTCTGATGATGCCACCAACTAATCTGAATTTGGTACTTTCTAAATCACAAAAAAAATCTACAACTCCCTCTTGGTTACTTTTTTAAAATTTAGATGGATGTTTGATTTATTTGATTAAGGGAAAACTGTTGTAGTTTTGTTATATTTTATTGCTGCTACTTTGNTGTTTGATTTATTTGATTAAGGGAAAACTGTTGTAGTTTTGTTATATTTTATTGCTGCTACTTTGCTTATCCTTGTTTTTTAAACTTTGACAGAAAAAAATGGATATTGTAATTTTTATTTATTTTTTGTATCAGCAGTGGTCACAGATCTGATAAAATGGTGAATGTTACAGTTCAATGTTATGAACATGACAGGACCTGAATTCAGTTGAACATTCTGTTGTATCAGCAGAAAAGTTCATTAAGATGCATTTTTGAATGAAGTATTCATCTTTATTGTCTTTATTTTTACTTAGCATGCCTAAAACAACCTCAAGCTAAATTTAAAAGCTGATAGCTATATAAGAGCCATTGAGTAATTGTGCAATTCATAATCCGATTAACTGACTAATCGTTTCAACAATCGATAGATTATTCGACTATCAAAATAGTCGTTAGTTGCAGCCCTAGTGCATAATAACACAACTTCTGACTTATTTGTTTTAAGCAATAACTAATATCTTCACTCATCTCTATCAAATTTATAATAATGATAATAATAATAATAATAATAATAATAAACTTTATTTGTATAGCACCTTTCATACACAAGATGTGGCTCAAAGCGCTTTACATTTTAAAAAAAGAAATAAAAGAAATATAAACAGGTGAAAGTGTTTTACATTTAAAAAATAAAATAAAATAAAAAAAATAAAAAACAGGAACACAGATTAAACTAAACCATAGATTAAATTTAACCAAAACAGTTACAGTCATAAGTGTATTACATCATATCACAAGAAAAATGCATTCCAATAATTAAAATGTGATGACGCTGACCAGACAGTTTGTTCAACAGCTCAGACTCTTTGTGTGTTTGAGGTTGAAGAGGAGAAGAACAAGAGGAGAGGCATATGTTCTAGTTTTTAAAACATCTGAATTCTCATGTGATGAGAATATATATAGACATTTATTTGTTCATAAATCATCAAATGAGATCACCTTACATTTAGCTGAAAACAAACCAGGTGTGTCAGACAGAACATGTGAAGTTCAGGAGTTTCCAGACATGTTTCTGCTGATCTGTGTTCTGCCCTGAAATGACAGTTTTTAGCTTCTTTCAGCCTCTTCCTGTTGAACTGCTGTGTGTGTGTGTGTGTGTGTGTGTGTGTGTGTGTGTGTGAGAACTGTGCAGACAGCATGGCTGCACAGTTGTCCAGCTGTGTTGTCCTGTCACCCCATTCAGCTATTTATTTGGGAACTGCTTAAAGGGCCATACCGCCCATTTTGCATGTTTGAGCCTCCCCACGAAGGTGGGCAGGTCTCTGTCCTTGGGCCTCAGCCTTGCGGTCTCTGGGTGGGTCTGGCGATGCAGGGTGGTGGGCACAATGTCAGGAGGAAGGTGGAGGAAGTCTCTCAGGTGCTGAATACCCTCATTGGTGAGCTACCAGTAAAAATGACGCCAGGTAAAATGTTCCTTGACATACCTGCATGACTTCAAGGACTGGCGTCGCTTTCATCACATGAAGGTTGGGCACATTCTTGTCGGCCACCTCGGGAAGCTTGGCCAGGTAGATGTCTTTCTTGGCCACCATGACTCCCTCCTTAAAGAGGAGCTCATAGATAGCAATGCAGTTTTTCTTGGGCATCAGCATCCACTAAGGGACCATAGCCAGAAGGAATGACTTCCTCCTTCCCAGATTTTGATTTGCTAAAAATCACCTGATTTAGCTAACCAGGTGTGAGTAGAAAGGAAGAGGTGGAAAATATGCTGTGCTTTGTGCCACAAGGATCAGGATTGGAACCGCTGTACCAAAAGCAGGTTTGTGACAAATATTAGGTGACATGCAGTGATGTGAAAGCGGAAAAAGAAAAACAGAAAAAACAAACATTAGGTATGACCTTTTTTTGTGTTGACGTTGTCAGGTTTGTCATTTATGATGATGTTGACTTTAGCTCGCTTATCTTTGGCTTCTGAATCGGAACGTTATCTGTCTCTACTAAACTAGAACTGTACATCACATCAATACCTCCATCTGTCAGATCAAACACAGCAAGGGCTGCAGTATCGACTCGGCTCTCCAACGTGCACTTTGTCACTCTGAATATGGATCACAATCAATATTTTTCCATTAGCAGCAGCGTGGAGATTGAACGGCTTGCCTCGTCACATACAGGCGAGCTGCAAAACAATGGAGACTAGCTACAACCACTTAGTTAATTAGCAGATATTTATTTTATTCCCCCAGGGGAGTAAAATACTGAAGGTTGGAGTGACATCGCTTTTATATATATATATATATATATATATTTTTTTTTTTTTTTTTAAACAATAGCAACTATAGAAAGTCATTTTTGACATTCTTACAGGTATGGAAATAGTTCTGCATTTGACATTTTCATTCATTTCACCTTTCAGAGTGATATTAAAATGTGGACTGAATGCTGAGTAAAAAAACAAAAAGCAAAAAACACTGTAAAAAATTAGTAAAGCTCAAGAATAAAAGCATTAAAATCCACACAACTAAGCTCAACACAAACACCCACCTATCTATAAGCACTAGTGCAGTGTCCGTTCAAAACATGCCTGTTCAGAACGGGCCAGACTTAATGGTGTGCGCCGCAGCCTGCCATCATTTAGTTCTGCACGTCTTCGTGAGCTAGCTTTGTTTGCTGTATGGGGTCGGGTTGAGACTGTGGCACTGGACCGGAGCGTATCCTGCCATGTGGACTACTTTTTACTGGCACAGCTCAATTCAAGAACCGCTCATCCAAACAACTTCACACGTGATGCTGCACGTTCTTGGTTCCTGAACAATAAACCTGCTGAATTTCAGCTTCATACAGAGCTGGTTCTAGAGATGTTGGTGCCACAGACAGACAGAAAAACTGTCTTTGTAGATAGATATTATATAACTATATTTGTATGATGGCAGAATATCATCTTCTTTCTCTTCCTTTCCCTTCATGTTGGGCACTTAGAGTGAGAGAGAGAAACTCGCCTACTAAATGCTGCTAAGTGCTACCAGGCTGCTGATAAGTGGTGCTGAATTGGGTGTTCCATTATTGTGTATCGGAGCGAGTGGCGACACGACCTTCAGACACACACACACACACACACACACACACACACACAACATCAGATTCTTCTCTCGCTTTGTGCTCAAAAATCAACCACGTTCAACCTTGACCCATCTGTTGATGACCTTTCCAACACGCAGCCAATGAGAGAATAGGTATAGTGATGTAGACGATTCAACAATGGAAGAGAAGCTGCATAAAGTGATTTCCAGAGTTGTACAACACAACTCTAAGACGGTAAAGTTAAGTTTAAGATGGTACCGTGACCTAAGCAGAAAGGTGACTGCATGGCGAAATGTCAGCAGTCAGACAGGCGACCAGCTTTGTAAACTGGTATATAATCGATGGTAGTATCTGAACTGTGGCGGTGTCTACCTTCTTGATGACGAATTGCGACATCGGCACCCTTGATCAAGGCGCAGGGCATCAGGAGTGTAAGCAGCGAGGTGAGAGATGCTCAAGTGCAAATACTGTCTATAATGGTGAAAGCACCCTGACTTTGAGCATCGTGTAAGCCTGACTCTTAAACGCTGAGGTGACCTTTAAGTGTCACATAAGACCTAGTGACCCAAAACGCAAAGCCTCAACTGCTGAATTAGCACTTGTAGTCTACATAATGTGATTAATGGTAGTTTTGTTTAATGTTTACCTGCCCAGGGACTGCAGATGGGAATTAGCTGTTAGCTAAATCTGGTACAAAGCATCTCCTCTCAATTTGAGATTAATGTTTTTTTGTGCATGGTCCCTGTTTAAATAAATTAAATAAAATAAATTATGATAAAAGAAAACAGCCTATATAACTCAGATAACTCAGTAGCTGCTTGCTGCTGTAATGATGTTATAATTGAGCTCGTGCTGTCCTTCTTGTCCTCTCATTCTGTAAGGGCACGCTGTTTCTCTTGTCTAACTCTGTACTTGAACTTG
Organism: Lucifuga dentata; assembly: GCA_014773175.1. Classification (NCBI taxonomy): domain Eukaryota; kingdom Metazoa; phylum Chordata; class Actinopteri; order Ophidiiformes; family Bythitidae; genus Lucifuga; species Lucifuga dentata. The sequence continues at coordinate 8,222 of VXCM01007103.1, forward strand.
ACCAGATAGAATCTTTGTTCCAAACAGAGAACAGGCCAGAAAATGAAGTTTTAAAGCTGGTCATCTGATGTTATTGATATTGATCAGCAATCCACACTGATGTTTACACTCATTTTATTGTCAGACGCAAAGTCTAGCTCATAGTTCTTACTTACACTTTATATGATGGTAATGACATTTGGGTTGTGGGAGGTGTGTGTAGGAGCATGAGTTTGATTGACAGTCCCTGGCTGCTGGAAGACGGTAAGGATGAAGGCATGTGAGGGTCTTTTCAGAAGCGGCGCGCTGATGCAAATGCTGGCTGGCATTTGCTGACAATGGAGAAAATCAGCGTCTAATGTTGGCATGATGAGCCGTCCTGGGAATAACAGAGAGCTCATCAACTAGATTCAACAGTGCAGGCCGTGACAGCACCCACTCTGTTCATCACCCCGAGAAAGCACGATTATCACCNCCCCCCCGCCCGCCCACCCAGGTCTCAATTAAAATTTGTCACTGAAATGAGCACAAATGGCGCCCACCGGTTTTCAGCAGCCTGCGTTTCAGCGAGCTGCTGTGAAAATAGGGCATATCCTGTGTCACATCTCTCTCAGAAACATCTCTTCTTTCTCATCTCATCCTCATTTCAGGAAACAGGAAGTAGTGGAAAGGCCTACATCAAATAATTGTCATTTTATTATTTGTGCAAACTTGAAAGGAATTCAGGAAATAAAATAAATTCTTACTTTTCTGTGGAGTTTCAAGACCTGTGAAGGTTTCTGCTCACAGATGAAAACACCAAGTTAATGCTGCCATCTGTTAAAATATAGTTCTGGAAGATTATTTCTTAAAGATTCTGTTGCTCTTAACTCCCACATATTAGAAAAACAGATTCCTTTAATTAGAAGCAAATGGTTGGTGAAATCTGCGGGGCAAACTTCCACAAAGCAGGTTGAGCTGAAAGCTCAGGATCAGGACCGAGATGTGAGGGATTTTCTGTTAGCACGTTTCCCAACACTGTTTGTTTTTCAAAGTGAGCTGCTGAGAACATGTGTAGTCCATTTCAAGTGTGTTTATTTTCTGCTGGAGACCCTCTTAAACACGTAACCAAACCCCCCAAATCACTTTACTTTGGTCTTGTACCTTCAATTGATAAAGGTCTATGAGAACCATATGCAAAGCTGTTAAAATTTGCTAGAAAACGTGTTAAAATTGCCAGTGTCGGCTGGTATAACCCACAGCTGAACTGGTGAGGAACTGGTGTGGGCTACTTTTAAACAACCCGTACACCATCATTTCCTTAAAAATAACATCTCTGCACCAATGAAAGTGGGAGAGGAGAACAGACAGCAGTTTCATAGCCATATCAGCGTTTTCCACAGATTGAGGTGGTGGGCAGGCATCCAATCACCGACCAGCGCCATCCTATTCTATTGTGTTCTGTGTTCATAGACTACAGACAACACATTCATCGTTAGCAGCCTGCGATGCTTTACACCAAAGTGTTTTATTAACTAAAATAGCACCTTATAGCTTTAAGCACAAACACACTTCTCTAACCCAAAAGCTGCCAAGACCCAACAGTGTAAAACTGTCTCAGCCAATCAAACTTTAGAAATCATCTCTGATCAGTGTCACCTCATGTTGTCTTGCATGGATGACAGATGATAACCACAGTTTAATCATTTCCTTCTCTCAGTTCATTGACTTTTCTTTTTGAGTTTAATCAGAACATTGTCTCAGCTTTCCGTGACATGCACCTCTGAAAATAATCTGACGCTTCAAGTTCTGATTATGCCAGACTCAGTTTGTGTTTACAGGAAACTGCTTCAGGTTACTGTCATACTCTTCTGTGTTTTTGTCATTTTGCTGCTACCCAAGATGGGAAAGTTTAAGGGACCGTGGATAGCATCATCATCTCAAATCGATTATTCACATTTGGTTTTGTGGAAGATATTGAATTTTCAAAGTTTTTTCAACAAGCTGCATTTTACATTGTAGAGCTCAAACTTTTATTTTGTCCTCGTCTTCTCTTCTTTAGTAACTTCTCTTTAGCAAAGTAAATCCAATAAGATGAATAAATCTGTGAGGCCATGCAGAAAGCAGAAATTTCATCTGGAAACTCCTCATCTTTGCTTCCAAATTCCCCTTTCTGCCTTTATGCCGTGTTGACTTTTCCAGCCATACAGGCAAAAAAAGTTGATTCTGGAGATATGAGGAATCCACATGTTACCACAAGTGGTCAAAGCTTCGAGCCAGAGCCAATGCGCTCATCATGCTGCTATGTGCATCTGCATAACTTAAACCTGCAGGAGGAACCACATGAACCTGAATGGCTGTGCACTTTAATCCACAGGTCAACCGTTATCCTCAGTCGAACCGTGAACCCCAGTTAAATAAACATTGACTGGCAAATTCAATGGGTTATCATACTTAGATTCTGTGTTTTTTACATCATCATCAACGTTTCATAAGAGAACTTTTTTTCACCAGGTTTGATTCATCAATCGATCAATCGATCGATTGCATCATTACCATGGCTTTGGTTTTAGACACAGCAGTTCTCTGTGTTGCACCCAAGTACAGAAAGTGGAGCTCTAAATTTCTTCTGTCATTTTGGTGTTAAAGGACCATACCACCTATTTTGCATGTTTGAGCCTAATATATTCAATTTTCATACATGTTATGTTACTGACAATCATTTCCCAAAGGATAAAAATGATATTTCAGCTTTTCTGATGTTTTGCAAAATCTCTTAATCTTTCAAAATCAAATATTAAAATGATACACCCACCTTAAAAANCTGATGTTTTGCAAAATCTCTTAATCTTTCAAAATCAAATATTAAAATGATACACCCACCTTAAAAATCTTCTCCTGCTAGTATGCTAGTATCCCATTTACACATCACATTAAAATGTAATCTGTATTCAGATAATTTACCCAGATATGGCAAAAGCTCATGTTGGTATAGCTGGATATGTTATGATGTCTGATTGATTCACTCACGTCGCATTAAAAAGCATTCTTGTGATTGTGTTTCTGCTGCACTGTAATTGTGATCAGCGGTTCGTGTTTCATCTTTGCTCCATGGTCGACCATCATCCATGTTGAAATAGAAAAGCCTAATGGAACTCTGAGTGTAGGACTGATTATAAGAGACGCTGCTAACGTACTGAATAAGTGTTCTGCCCTGCTGCCATCGGCCGGCGTTTCCTGATGCCCAAATTCTCCACCGTTAGAACCAAATCTAGTTATATTCCTTCATCTGTTCTTTGTTAAACAGACATTAATGCAACATGGAAGCTGCTGTTATGTGTTTTACTGGTAAATTTTATTCATGTGATCTGTATCTGTTTTAAATCCTGTATCCTTAAAGGGCAGACAATCTGATATGAAAGATCAGTCACTGATCAGTGTTTAGCTCAGTGTGTTCAGCTAAACTTTAGCGTGTTTAGCTAAACTTCAGCACGTTTAGCTAAACTTCAGCGTGAAGTTCAGCTAAAACACATTACAAATAATTAGCGTACAAATAATCAGAATACAGCGTGCATGTAAACGTACTGACAATTAAAACAGCATGGGACAATTAAAACAGCTTTACCTCTATAACATACAAAAACTTTTCTGACTGTGAGCTTCTTTTTGAAGCCCGAAACTAACAGTAGATTGAACTTGATGCTACAGTGTTTTCGCTTTATTAAAGGACCATACTGTCCATTTTGCATGTTTGAGCCTAATATATTCAATTTTCATCCAAGTAACGTTACTGACAATCATTTCCCAAAGCATACTACTGGAACGGTGAATTAAAAATGTTTTTCCTACCTTCCAGACCTCCATTGGTTTCAGTTCATTCTGCTATTAAAATCAACTTGTTGATACTGTAAACGTTCTTGGGATAGGTAATCCATCATCACCAACAAGACGTGTATTCAGGTTTTTTTAGAAGTTATGTAATTTTAGTGTTTAAGCTCAATAAAAAGCGTGGAGTGAATGTATGCCTCCACCGGGGAATATAGTCCCAAAAGAAGACCTGCGTTTATGGAAAAATTTAAAGGACCGTGACTTCATAAGGCTGTGTAACTATTAGCAGGAGAAACATGGATTTTTAAGGTGGGTGTATCACTTGAATATTTGATTTTGAAAGATTAAGAGATTTAGCAAAATATCAGGAAAGCTGAAATACGGTTTTATCCTTTGGGAAATGATTGTCAGTAACGTAACATGTATGAAAACTGAATATATTAGGCTCAAACATGCAAAATAAATGGCATGGTCCTTTAAAAGTAAAGTTGTCAGTGATATAAAGGCATATTTATAAGGTCCTTGCTGAAATATTGAAGCTGTCCTGTAAATCAGCTTGAAGATCTTTCATATTTACTTGCTTAGAAAGGAACAGCATTTTATTTCATATCTCTGAGCCTGTATGGAACATTTGTGCTGCGGTTGATATTGCTGGTTTCAATCCCAACGCATTGCCTTGACAGCATCATAGCAGAGATGTATTGTACAGCCGGTAACTCATCGCGTTCCTCCCGGCCTCACTCTGTCCTTGATGGCAGCATCCGTCCTTAAACTGTAATTTATTTGTTGTTCACTTGTCACTTTTGTTTGCTATCAGCCATGGATTTTACCTCCAGCAGTAGCTCACCCATTTAGCATTAAGTAAGAGAGATGCTAGCATGGAGTGTAATCCTTCAGCATGTACTCGATGAAATGGTTTTCAGAGAAATGAGGGTTATTTTATTGATAAATATGAATGGTATTCAGCAGATTAAATTGTGCCCTCAGCCAAACAACAGAGGGGGAGAGGAGTTACAGTCGTGGGCAGCCATTTCTCAAACCATCTAAAGGCGACCGACTTTAAATGACTTACTTCCTGTGCGGAGGCTATGCAACTAACATTCTGATGAGTGAGATGACTTTCAGAGCAGCTCCATCATCTGTGTCAGAGCTTTTTACAGCCGCTCGGTAATTATTCTGCTCTCGTTTCCTTCTGTGGTTTGTTCATGTTATTTATTGTGCACAAACAGATGCAGCCAAATTACATTCAGGACCAACGCCTTCCTTTCACAGCTGTGTATGTTTTGCTAGCTTTAGGGCCTTACCAGGGGCAAGTCTGTAAGGTTTGTCCTGAGGGTGGTGCTGGAGGAAGGGCTATGAGTGTGGAATCAGATTGATGTCATAAATGCGAGAGCACGTAGATAAAACCTGCATGTGAGGGAGCTGAGAACTGAGCGCATAAAATGATATCTGCCTGCGGAGCCTGGGAAGCGAGCAGTTACGCATCTGTGAGAGCAGAAAGGACCGCGTGAGGGCGCATTTCTGTTTTGAGAGCAGAGATTTAAAACATAAACCAGTGACATCCTGTTCAAAGTGACCAATCTGAAAAGTGGCCCACTGACTACTCAGCCCCGCCTCCAAACTGTCAATAATCATCTTCGTGAGCGAGCGAGTGCAGGCGAGGCTCGGGGGTGCTTGCTCGCTTCCCAGGCTGCGCACATGCAGATGTCGTTTTGTGCGCTCAGTTCTCAACGCCCTCACATGCAGGTCTTATCTATGCACGCTCCCATTTATGATACTCTGATTCCATCTATGAGCTCATTATTTTCTGCCAATGACAGGTTGATATTTCTGGCACCAAGGGGCAAGAATTTACCAAAACCATTGGAATTCATAATTCTAATGGGTAGCATTTAAATTTCTAAAACAACGTGGATGTTAATGTGAATATTATTGTCAACATAGACCAAATTTCAGTGTGGCCAGTATGTTATACCTTCCTTTGGATCATACATTTGGACGGATGGATCACTGGCTAATATGCTGCACTGCCCCTCTTAAAGCTACTTTAAGAACTGAAACCTTAAAAAGCCCAAACCTGAGAAGTTTAAATGCTGCTAAAGCTCCTACACTGTGTGATATTTGGACGTTGCAGACAAAAATTAACTGTAGCAAGACAGTTACGATGAAATCTTTGGTCATCCATCCTAAATGGTTGATCACAGTATGAGACACATCGACCAAAGAACAATTTAGCACTGTTGTGACTAAAGAAAGAAATTTAGTACCAAAACTCTGACTGCTGCTAAGATCCACATCCATAAACAGACGCAGATGGATGATATGTGATGGCATGTTTCTGCCCGTTTCCAGCTTGTTGTAGCATTTCAACATTCACACTTGATATTTAGATATTCATAACCAACCTGCCATGCATCAAAATTTATACTGGACAGTCTGACACAGATTATGACTGAGATTTTGTTATGCCATCTAACTTCTCCCTTTCATGTCTCTCTGGGTTCATTGCGATGAAATCTATGAAATTATTTGAATTCACTGTGAAATTTCATAGGTGAAACTGTGAAATTCATAATTTCAGCGCATTCAGCCAACAGAGAGAAACCTGCAGCAGGTAGAGAACCACGTCTCATCTCTACCTGCAGCACAAACAGCCTCTCTACCAACAGGGCAGCAAACAATGAAACACAAAGCAAATGCAGTGATCAAGACATTTTCTTTTAAAGTCAAAGTCTGAAAATATTAGCTGGCCTGTATGGAGACACTCCTGAAAATATGCAGGCTTCTGCCAGCCAATCAGATTCAGGTTGTCACAGCTGATGACGTGATGATCTGCACAAAGACTTCAAGCTTTTTCTTTACAACGTGTTGATACTGGAACTATTTTACAGCTTACCTTCCTAAGACTGCAGCAGGAGAAGCTGATAAATTGGCCAGTAAAAAGATTAGACTTGACATTCTTTTCTTCATTTATGAAACTCTGTCACATATCTCCCTCCCCCCACTTAAAAAAAAAAAAAANTAAAAAAAAAAAAAGAAAAAGAAAAAAGAATCAGCAGAATCCCAAAACATGATTTGTATTTTTCTCTCCAGAAGTGCTGAATTCCTTGATTGAACAACTGTTGTTGACTGTGTCAGGACACCATACCAGGAATGAAGTACTGCTGTGGTTTTAGCCCTGATCTTTTGAAAGGTTTCCTGGGTTCAGGTTTCTAGGCGTTGATAACTTCTTTATATGCAGTTCTCGGTGTGAGCAGGAGTACAGCGATCAGATTTTTATTCTGCTGCTATTGAGTTTATTTTCACAAAGCGCTCATTCATTTCTTGCTGCCCTTGAATTTTCTGAGCACTTTTAATGAAACGTCTTTGCTGATTAATTGCAGAATTCTTTTGTGTGTCATCTTATAGGAGTTCAGTACTATTATTATTGGAAATCAGTTTTATATTGATGCTGCGGTAACTACTTGTGTGATACCTTCAGTCTTACTTAATATTTTAAAAACAACAGAAGGCCACAGTGGAACCTGGACTAATGAAAGTCCTCTATCATTAGCAATCAAATGACTCACGAGAAAAAGTAAAATGCCACTGCAAGTTTTTACAGATTGTACGAGCAACTGCAACCACAAAACCACAAAACCAAGTGGTAAATATTTCATCTTTAATAAATCAGTATTGCCTTCATCTCGGCCATTCCATGTTTAACTCTTGCACTGATGGTCTGAAAGGAGCCGGAGAGGAAGAGATAAACTAGGCTGTTGTCTGACAGCATCCAAGGGTGAATAATGGACCCCTGACATGGCAGGAGACAATTCCTGTTCCTTCCCGGCTGTCTCTTTTTCATGGAGGAAAGGCCCAGCAGGGGTGGAGCACTAAGGCAAGAAGAAATGCTGTAGATTCACCCGGGCGCTGCTTGCGTTTGCTTAGGAATGTATCGCCGACACCCCCATCACAGCCTTTACAACATGGCTTCTTGGCTCAGCCTCTCATATTCACCCATTACTGTCACTCTCAGACTCCCACACGCATTCACATGATAGTCATACAGTCCCTCCAGGATTACACAATGGTTTTTTTTTTTTTTTTTNTTTTTTTTTTTTTTTTTGTTTTTTTGTTGTTTTGTGATGATTTCTACAGCCAAAAATGCATTTTTTGCAGCAGCTTTTCTGAAGTTCTGCGATACATTTTGCGATGTTTTGTTTTTATTTTTCATGTTAATTTCCTATAAAGCAATAAAAAGTCACGTGCTCAGTTTTAGGACAATTTTAAGCAGAACACATAATATAAAAACAATTAGAAACATTTAAAGTGCTCAATTTAGTTTATTTTCCTGANAACACATAATATAAAAACAATTAGAAACATTTAAAGTGCTCAATTTAGTTTATTTTCCTGAACAAATAGCTCTCTTTCTTTTTCTTACTTCAGCATAATCAAATGGGGTTTTACATGGTGCTAATTAGCATTGCAGCAAGTGGGCTTTTATATCGCTAATGTTTTTAGCATTAGTCAGTGAAGTTGAACATAGCGAAAATTAGCATGACGGCTAGCGGACATGTTCTGACCGGGAGTGAGAGATGCTGAAATAAAAGTATTTTGCGTTCATGATGAGACTGTGGCGGACATAACAGGAAACTCTGGTAAAAGTTGGAGTAAAACGCCGCTCACCGTGATTCTTTCAGCGTGTGCTGCAGTCTTCCTACTGCCACTTCAGTCATGTGATCTGCTGCTGCTGCGCTAACTGTGCTAACATTCTCTATGCTTTGCTGATTCTGTCCACTTTCTCTGGTGTTCCAGTNGCTGCGCTAACTGTGCTAACATTCTCTATGCTTTGCTGATTCTGTCCACTTTCTCTGGTGTTCCAGTACAACGTTACACGGAGTGAAAACTATTTCCTGCTTTCATGTAAAACATTAGAAATAGTTTCTCAGGTCTTTANGTTACACGGAGTGAAAACTATTTCCTGCTTTCATGTAAAACATTAGAAATAGTTTCTCAGGTCTTTATCTGATGTCAGCATCAACAATCAGCATCATCTTCACACGTGATACGCTGACAGGCCAGGGGAAAAGTTTGCTGATCTGTGGTTGGATTGGGCCATTTTCCCCAGTAACAGCGCAGTGAATGGCCAAAATTAAGAATCCACTTTTGTTGATGCATTCATTTGATGCATGCATTTCATTTGTTCATTTGACGCAGCCAGTGGGTCAGACGTTTTATGTGCTAAAAGTGCAGGGATTGGTCAAAACTGTGAGTTCTAGCATAATATGCACTGATTGGTTGACTTTGCACTGAATTATGCGATCACAGAATCTCGGAATCCTGGAGGACTGGTCATATCGTATGATATGTAGCAGACCTGTAGGAATTGTAACGATATCAGTCGTTCTCTCATCGACACTGATCAGTGACACAAATAGTCATTGTTTCACGATGAAACTTTTTCCAACTGGAGATCACAACAAATTAGAAGAACTTTTGCCAGTATTTGACAAATGAAATGATGCAATATTTGATTCCTGTGTTGAAATGTTTTCCTCAGCATGATATCAACAAATCCAACCAGTGTGTATAGAATGTGATATACCAAAGAAAATAATCAGAAATGCATCTCATGATACTGCTGATCATCTGTAGGTAACACTGATGATCCTAACAAAGAAAGCCAGATCATCATCCATTACTGAAATGTGTCCTTGGTCCTCAGTCAGTGGCAGCTGAAAATGCAGATAGGTTGGGTTCAGGTTGGGATGTAGGGTGGGTTTGGGTTGGGATGGATTGGTGGAGTGTGTCTTGAGAGTCCAGTAGGTGGGGACAGACAGTCCTGGTTCAGGAGCACATGGCCTCAACAGCATTTCCTTCAGAGGACCTGGAGTCCAGGTGGAGCTCCTGCTCTTCTAAACAAGACGTTCTGACCTCATACACACCACAGCTATTCAGCCTGGTGGTTCTATCTGCTCGTAAAGTTGATGATTTGAAAGTTTCCAGTTTGAACTGTGATTCCTGTGAAGGTTCATTTGATGCATCCAGGGTCAGAGCTGATTTAGTTCATCAGATCTAGGTAGAGAAGGCAGAGATATAAAATATGCAGGGCTGGATTAGGAACCAGTGCAGAAGGAGTTTAATTACAGATAATAATTTGATTGAATATGTTATAAACTGTTAATTCGAGAGGCTTCATTATTCCTGTGATGTTTCATTTCAACACAAGATCAACAGCTGGAAAGTAGCATATAAATAGTATTTTATTTTCCACCATGCTGTTATCTTTCCTGACTCTACCAGCTGTAAACTTGATTTAAACACAGATATAATTTGGGTAGGAAAGTGAAGAACTCTGAGAATGTGGCAGGTAATCAATGTTTAACTGATACTGACAAACAGCTATTTTACACTACATGGTAAAACGGAACTAATCTTAAGTTTGATCTTAAAACCAAAGATTCAGAGTTGTGCTACTGTAATAAAATGATTCAGTCCCATAGACTCAGCAGCCGATATATTTATAATCTCTCTTTATTCAGGTGAGGAACTTCTCACTAATTACTTCCTGTGTAATTAGCTGGGCTGCTGCAGGCTGTGAGCTCCCCTGCTGGTTTTGTGACCTCTTACATAAGCTACAGCGTCCCTTAAGGGAGGAAAGAGGGAGTGACGTAGGAGCCTGCTGGACAGAAAGAAAACTCTCTCATCACTGCGTTCATTAGTAAAGTCGGCAACGCTCTGCTGCTCTGATTGGACGGCTGCCATTACCTTTATGACTCAGACAGAGAAAATTCTGGCAGTTTCTTCCTCAGCGCTTTGCGGCGAGCTGCAGGTTATTTGTCAGGAATCACGAGCAGCAGCAGCACTTGCACTGCGATGCATGTGACCCTCCGCAGCAGCAGTGAGCCGCTCAGAAACCTGTTGTAGCGTGAGAACTCCTGCTGTCACCCTGCGTTCATGCAGCGTCTGTGGATATGCAGCACACTTTGCACCGTGGTTGTGTTTATCACACCTTCATCACCATCCCTCATTATATGCCAGGCTATTTAAACCGTCTGTTGCAGATGAGATGAACAGCTCAGTTCATCTCATCTCATCTGCTACAGACGTTCAGTGTGAGCTTCTTCCTCTCTCAGACACTCAAAACCTTCATTTTGCACTTTGAAACAGTTGTGATGTACATTTGTTATTGCTATGTGTGTACAGTAGGGCTGTCACAATATCAGATTTTTTTTTTTTTTTTGCAAAATGAGAATGGAAAGCAACGGAAATGATTTAAGAAGTGCTGGATTATTTACACAATATTATCATACGTGTATTATTAACATGATATCAATCTTTCATTTTTTAAATATCACAATTATCATTAATACCGGTGTATCACAACACTCCTAATATACAGTACTGTATATACTGGAGTATAAGCCGAGTTTTTATTATCAAATTTCACAAAGTAAATCAGCTTATACAGGAGAAATTCAGATTTGATCCCAGAGAAGGAAGTGTCCAGAGGTGGAAATACTACCATTACCACTACTCATGAAAACAGTTTAAATCATACCTTAGAATGAGATATTTCCTGACTAAACATCTTGTCAGCACATTTTGCAGCAGCCAGTAAGCTCTGCTGTGATTGGTCAGTTACAGTAATCAGCTGCTGAAATAAATATCATGTTTACTGTTTACTATCATGTTTACTGGTACATGGATCATTTTCAGAAAATCACAGGAATACTATGACAATACCCAGAAAAACAAATTTGCTTAACAAATAAGCTGAAGGAACAACATCAGGGGGTCAGCTTAGCCCCGAAACTGAACAGACGCCAGATCACAGAGGAAAAAGCCCCAGTATCTGATTTGTCCATATTAATTACAGAAAAAAATGTAAATTACAAATGATACTTGCATGCATTTAAAGGCCCACTGCGTTAATAATGTTGTTTTGGAATATATCTTCTATTTTCACCAAGTGCATTTCAGTGGAGGCAGCAATCAAAGCTTATCATTATCATTATCATCAGCCAATGCCACAAAACCTTTAATATTTAACTTGTCATATACACACATGGATGGAATATCCACTCAGGAATATTTAAAATGTGAGGGAGGAAGACAGGTTTTATGATGAATATAGTTTTTACTCACAGCGTGTATTTTCACTGTTTTATCGTTTCATTTTATCTGCTTTGTTTTGTAGAGATATTGTAGACGTTTAATATTATATTCTGTCTATTCTGGATTATCGTTCAGTGATTATTGTTGTTGTCATTATTATTCAGTGATTATTGTGATTCTCACTGAAATAAAATCAGAAGATGTTTTCTATATTGGTAATTCTTAAAGGACCATACCATCCATTTTGCATGTTTGAGCCTAATATATTCAATTTTCATACATGTTACGTTACTGACAATCATTTCCCAAAGGATAAAACCGTATTTCAGCTTTCCTGATATTTTGCAAAATCTCTTAATCTTTCAAAATCAAATATTCAAGTGATACACCCACCTTAAAAATCCATGTTTCTCCTGCTAATAGTTACACAGCCTTATGAAGTCACGGTCCTTTAAATTTTTCCATAAACGCAGGTCTTCTTTTGGGACTATATTCCCCGGTGGAGGCATACATTCACTCCACGCTTTTTATTGAGCTTAAACACTAAAATTACATAACTTCTAAAAAAACCTGAATACACGTCTTGTTGGTGATGATGGATTACCTATCCCAAGAACGTTTACAGTATCAACAAGTTGATTTTAATAGCAGAATGAACTGAAACCAATGGAGGTCTGGAAGGTAGGAAAAACATTTTTAATTCACTGCTCCAGTAGTATGCTTTGGGAAATGATTGTCGGCAACATTATGTGTATGAAAATGGAATGTATTAGGCTCATACATGCAAAATGGTGGTATGATCCTTTAATAATGCTGTCAATATTATTTATCCAGCATAACAGGAAATTTGCTAAAGAGTTTTAGTCAGATTCATATCAGCTTTTCTGTTTAACATCAGATTATTTTTTTATTTTATTAATCTGAGGAACATTAATTGAATTGTCCTCTGAGGACTGGGATTGTGTGTCTGAGTCCTGGTCTCTCTGTACCTTCAGTAGAAGTGAAGTGTTATTAGGCAGGAAGCCCTGCGTCGTATTTCACACCCGGAGAATAATTCTCTTTATTAGAATGCCAATATATCTCACTTTAACGAGGCTCAGAGGATTTTCATGCACTTTATCAAAATGACTGGATGCTGTGGGAGTTTGTTCCACGGCCCATGACGTCTGCTGCCACACTCAACCATGGAGAATAAGCACAATTTCAAACGAGTTCACTTTTTATTCCAAGTTATCAAAGAAAAAATATCCTTTCATCAGACATTCCATGAAATGTGAAATGAACTAATCAAACATAAAAATGAAAAACCTGTAAAATTAACATTGTAGTGCTGCAATCACATTCTTCTGCATCTTATTTGGGCAGAATTTTGAATATTTACTCATAGGGAGTGACAAAGGCAGAACTTAACCAGACAGTTGTGAATAACTGGATAATATCATAGATACAGCAGCTGAATCTCTAGTAATTCCCTTCATTTAGCAAACAGCAACAAACAATACGTAACAATAAAGAAATACTAACAGAGCAGCAGGACAATAACAGCAGACAGCCTTCTTCTCTGTATTCTATAACTGTATAATTGTAGGGTTATAATGTAGAAATTGTGTCAGTAAGGTATAATTTCCTTTAACATAATAAGCCCTTGACTAACATATAAAGAGGATAATTCATAAAACCCTGTGCCAGTTTTAACTGTAATGAAGAGCAAATAGTGTCACACAACCAACGTCTGTTAGCAGCATCTTTTAGCGTTTAGCTTTAATGAGGCGCTGCTACAGTATTTTCTTATTAACATGACAGGAAGTGATTCATAAAACACACTGACACACTAAAATGAAGATGTGTTTCAGTCTGACAGTAAATTTCACCAGCATGAAATCTGATGTTTTAAACTGTTTGACTCACGTGTTTGTGATCAATATCTTTGATAGATAAAAACACTCTGCTGATCAGTCAGTAGACTGACTAGTAAACTTTTAGTACTGCACCTTCATCAAGCATCAACCTCCTCGCTCTGCGTCTCTCTCTCTCTCTCTCTCTCTCTCTCTCTCTCTCTCTCTCNTCTCTGTCACACACACACACACACACACATACATACCACATCCCGCCTACTCATGCACCAGGACTCCCAGTAGTTTCTGGATCTCTTAGCTTATTGTTAGTATTTTAAAATGTGGAACTCTAAAGCAGAGAATTTAGGATTGATTTGCTGATTTAACATATCCACTTATCTTTGCACACAGCAGATGAATCAGGATAAATTGTGGCTCTTAAACATCAAGCAGCTCATTAACACGCTGATCTTCGCTGGATTTACCTGAGACTCACCTGACAAGAACGACAGCTAAATGGGATGCCGGTGTGCTGAGAGAGAGAGATAAAGAGAGAGAGAGAGAGAGAATAAAGGAGAGATGCCTGATGTTTTCTGACTGGCAGTGAGTCGATGATCAGACATTTTGTAGAGGAAATGACTTCCTGTCCTTCATCATTCAGACGACAGCCGACACCAATCTGCACTGTCATTTATCATAAACACAGCACGTGCAGTAATGCAGCTCATCATGTTACCAACATGACATTATGTGTGACATGCAGAGCGTGTTTAGTGAATTCCTTCCCTCAGAGAACAGGAGCTTAGATTTTCTGCTCGCAGATTACAGCTTGTAAAACAGACGCTGTTCCTGTAGCCATGCTTTTCTGGAACATATGGAACTGTGAGTGTGTATCTAGACAACACTGATATTAAAGTAAGAGGTTCTGTACAGAATGCTTTGTTTGGTCGATGAAACATGCTGAAAGAAAAGAGCTCAGTGACAAATGCAATCATGAAGCCTGTTTGCTGCTCCTCTCTGATTTTTTTTTTCTGCACGTTAGGCTGGATTTACATGACCTCGCACATGTGATCTGATTCTGATGTTTTACTCACACATGACAGATTTGCTTCCTGAAGATGTAAATGGTAAAAAGCCACATGGAATCAGATATTCTCAGGTCCGTTTTGGGCCTCTTACATATGTGAAAATAAATCAGATATGTATCAGATATCCACCAATGCTGCTGCTGTCTAAATCCACAGATCAGAATTTCCTTCCCATTCTGACTCCCACGTAACGTTCTGCTTTATCTGCATATGATGATGTCATCAATATGATGACACTCTCTGTAAACAGAAATGGAGAACATGCTATATACTATCAGACATGCTGATGTGTGTTTATGTCAAATAGATGTGTTAGTGTGTGATAACAGGCTCCTGTTACAGCAGCCAAACTCCAACTCCACCTGCTTCTCCTCTGTGATTAACCGATGAACATACGTGTCCTGATGGAGAGATAAATGCTCACACAACATATCAGATGTTTCTCTCTGCATGTGAAAGTTTTAACCGCTGATCAGATTTTAAATACTTCTCTCATCTTAGTCCATTGAAACGTTTTCTTTACATGCATAGCTGCATCCTGCTGCTACAGGTCAAAGGTCAAAGCGTGTAAATACAGGTATCAGATATGAGCCGCTTAAAAAAGAAAATGTAAATATGATGAACAAAAACATCAGATATAGGCAAAATACTGGAATTGAGCATCAAGACTTGAAGAGTAAATCCAGACTCAGATTGCACAGGACGCAGCCATGCTGCTTCCTCTCAGAAATCACATTTCATATTATCATGACTGCTGCTGCTGCCACAACAGCTTGATTCTCATCACTTTTCCTCTGACGAGCTTCTCTTTCTCTCAGTCTGTTCAGCCGTGGTAACTGTTGCTGTTCGTAACAACTACCACAGCTTTCCTTCTTCACTTTATGACAAATATTTGCTGCTGCCAGAGACTCGAAATGCTTCCTTTTTCTCCTCCTCCTCCTCCCCCCCCCNCTCCCCCCGTCCTTTCTCCCCACTACTTGGAACAAATAGCAAATAGAGAAGCTGATCTGCTTAAACAAAAGCTGTTCAGTTTGTGATATTTTTCTGCTGATTATCAGTAACGTGTGGTCATGTTTGAACTCTATAGGGCTCCTCACAGGTAACTCCAACATTTAAGCTCATAAATTAAGATTTTTAAAAAACATTATACCAGTTTAATCACTCGACAACTTCTTTTTTTAAATTCTTTTTTTTTTTTTTTTTNTTTTTTTTTTTTTTTGTCTTTGGACACTGAGTGTAGCAGTGCTGAAAGCACACCTATTATTTTTCCTTTAAAGGACCATACCATCCATTCTGCATGTTTGAGCCTAATATATTAAATTTTCATACATGTTACGTTACTGACAATCATTTCCCAAAGGATAAAACCGTATTTCAGCTTTCCTGATATTTTGCAAAATCTCTTAATCTTTCTAAATCAAATATTCAAGTGATACACCCACCTTAAAAATCTATGTTTCTCCTGCTAATAGTCTTATGACTATTAGCAGTCTTATGAAGTTACAGTCCTTTAAATTTTTCCATAAACACAGGTCTTCTTTTGGGACTATATTCCCCGGTGGAGGCATACATTCACTCCACGCTTTTTATTGAGCTTAAACACTAAAATTACATAACTTCTAAAAAAACCTGAATACACGTCTTGTTGGTGATGATGGATTACCTATCCCAAGAATGTTACAAGTATTTGTCACAGTTCTGCATGTCTGGTCTCCTACTCACCTGCCATTTCCGCCTGCCTGGTCCTCAGCTTCTCACCTGCCATTTCTGCCTGCCTGGTCTTCAGCTCCTCACCTCAGCTCATTTGTCCAATTCACTTCAGGTGTGGACGCTGTCACTGATTTCCACCAATTAAGCATGGATTTAAGCCTCAG
>VXCM01007104.1:0-10553 GCA_014773175.1 Lucifuga dentata
TCCTTTGGGAAATGATTGTCAGTAACGTAACATGTATGAAAACTGAATATATTAGGCTCAAACAGGATTGGAGTACAGTTTATGCAAACGATGCATTTCTTGCCAACTAACTTGTATGATAAAAAAGTGAAGAGAAATATATTGCTAAGCCTAGGTGAACTAAGGGATTACATCAAGCTTGCAAAAAGAAAAATATATATTTTAAAGCACAGTACGAAGGAATCTGAAATTAGAGATATAAAGTGTAATATAGCAAAAGGACTTATAATAGAAATATTAAAAATACATGGAAAGTTTTAAATGAAATTATATTTTATATTTTTTATATATTATTATAAAAAGGAAAAAAGTAAGGTATCCATATTTTTATTCAAAGAATGATGTGGAAATTAATAACAATAATAATAATAACACACTTTATTCATATAGTGCTTCTCGAAAGTTCAGTTACAAAGTGCTTCACAGAGAAGAAACACAAACATGAATCACAGCAAAACATGATGCCTGAGAAAGAATCCGGACGTTACAGAAACTCATCAGAATCAAAGACATCGGGATGATTAAAATACAATAAGATAAAAACAAACAAATATATCAACAGTACCCAAATAAGCATAAGAAACGATTAAAACAGCAGCTCTCAGCACCAAGATTTCACTTACAAAAAAAAATAATAATAATAAAATAAAAGATCTGGATTTTGCAAAAGCCTGTTTATATAAATATGTTTTTACCATGTTTTAAAAAATGCTGCACTGACTCTGAGCGGATACTGACAGGTAGCTGGCTCCACAAATTAAGGAAGCTAATTTGGTTGCAGACAAGTTTAATGTATACACACATATACAGTATATGTGTGTACATATGTGTACATATGTATGTAAATTTGTTAGCAGGCTGTCTCGAAACTTTATAGATGGATCTGGATGAAATTTGGACGACAGACAGATAATGTTGAGAGAAAAAAGTGGTTATATTTTGGAGGCGGATCCAGAATCCATGGATATTTCAAAGCTGGTGGGTAAATTTCTATGAAATTTAGCATACGGTGGCTCATTGTTTAGTTTTTTATTGAGGATTTTTTTGGCCTTGGCAGGATGCTAACATATTTTCAGTCAAATATGTTTACAGCTCATATGCTAACTGCTAACCAAAGCAAACAGTGTCTGGCGTTTTCGGACGTGTCCTCTCTGGCGTGGACGCGAGCTACAGCGGAGAGTTTTTCTTTCCCTGGTCAGATTCAGCATTTAACTCCAGGCTCTTTGCTTTGTTGCCAGTAAGCCGTCATCTGCGCGATGCTTGTTGTCGTCACAGCGATCACTTTTGAAATACTGCAGCTGTTCAGCGGATGCGAGGGATCGACGATGAACATGGTCTTTTCGGGGGGGTCGGTGGGGGAAATGCCCAGGCGTTTCAGACACATACCCAGGTAGGCGTCTTCGATGTAGATGGCCTTAATGTGACGGGAGACGCTCAGGATTTTCCCGGGAAGATCGAGGGACATGACGTAGGCCATTCCGAGAGGGTACGGAGGATATTCGGCCTCGGCGATCACGTCTGTCGGCATGTAGAACTTCATGAAAGGGTTTCTGAGAACCGGACTGTGCCACCACACCAAACCCGTCATGTAGTTCTCTTTGGACGTGCTGGGATCCAGCAACAGCTTGAGCAAATTCTCAGTGTTGAGGAAGATGTCGGAGTCGATCTTCATCACGTAGGACGCTTTGAGACAGTGCGCGTTCAGCCACTCCAGCATCACCATGGTCTTGATGGTCAGATTGTGGTAGGTGTCCAGGAAGTTACTCTGGATCAGGTCGTGGTGCTGCTGGTTCTCCTGCCTGATCTTCTCCTGCTGCTGCTCCGCACCGGCTCCTCCAGAAACGCCCACCACGAACACGGTGTGGACCAGCTTTCCCTGAACCACGCCCTCTTTGCCCCACGTCTTGCGGATGGCGTCCCGGCCTGCCACGTCGCTAAGCGCCACAGGAACCATCAGAATCAAGAAAGGAGTCACGGTCTTACATGTTTTGGTGTTGTCCATCATAAATTTGTAGTTTCGAGGGTAGGCCACATGGTACGGCCCAGGATCCTCCCACTGGGGTTCTGCTGATGCTTCGGTTTGGGTGGGAGAGGCATGGCCCGGCGGTCCTGCTCTGATGAATTCTGCAGTCTTTAAACGCACCCGAGTCCAGCCAAAGTTCAGATAGAAGAAGTAGAAGAGTACTACTCCCAGCATGGAGATAAAGATGTTTCTCAGGTGTTTCCTCCTGTTCTCCATGAAAACTAAAAGAAAAGGAGTAACGTTACGTTCATGTTATCAGGTAACCGCCACCGAAACTCAACGACATCAGTCCACCAAATCACCGCCACCCACCCGTCGAGGGACATGAATATGGTATATTCAGTTTTCATAGGTTAACTCCAGAAAGTACCTGAACTCAACTATGTCCACAACCCACAGTGGGTGGAGCCGTACCAGCGAGGGGGCGTGTCTATCACTTGAGAATAAATGCCACTACATTTATGCTGCATTCGTTGAAGCTGTAACTTGAAATTACGTTATGTCCATCTAAAAAAGTTAAAAGTGGGAGACAACACGGACTTCACGAACACTTTAGTTTTCGTTCCTGTCGGACCAAAATAAAGCAACGTTTTAAATTTTTGACCAATTTAGCTTTTAAAAACAGCTCCTGCATTACGGGGTTTTATGTTTAGCCTGTTAGCATGTCGCATGCTGACTGACTCAAAGAAAACGCCTCAAAACCGTCTTTTATAAACAGAGAAATTACTGTTCATAGTGCGAGCAGCCATGTTGAAATTACGTCAGTACTGAACTCGGAATTGAGGAACCTTTCCCGACTTTCCAAGTAGGAATTCCGAGTTGAGTCCGAGTCTTCTTTGACTTTTCCCAGTCAGAGGTCGGAATTCGTTCCAAATTTAAGTGGAACACAGCATAAATGATGCTACCTGTTCCTGCTATGCTTAGACCGTTAAAAACCTTTTCAGATGAACGGCAAAACGTCTTCAAGTTATTTTTCAAGTCGAGTATTTAACTTCAGCCTTGTAGACGTTGTGACCACTTTCAGTTTTAAAGTAGAACACAGGAAAAATTCTCCGTAACTCTGTGGAGATGATGTCATTTTTGCTGTTTTTCACTTTTTTTGGCTTTACTTTGCCACCTAAAAAGCTAAAAAAAAAATAAAAAAAGACAGAAAACCCAAATGCAATGAAAAGTAAAACGGCATAAATGACTTAAGGCTTAAGGCTTCAGGGTTAAAGGACCATACCTGTTGTTTTGAGCCCAATAGACACAATTCGAAGTTATATATATCTATATATTTATACAGTTATATATATTTATTAAATATCTCTCTCTCTCTCTCTCTATATATATATATATATATATATCTATATAGTTATGTTACTGTCAACCAATTCCCAAAACATAGAATCATGATTTGGTTTTCCTGTTATTTTGCCAACTCCTTAATTTTTCAAAATCAAATGTTCAGGTGATACACACAACTTAAAGGACCATACTACCCATTTTGCATGTTTGAGTATGGTATATTCAGTTTTCATACGTTACGTTACTGACAATCATTTCCCAAAGGATAAAACTGTATTTCAGCTTTCCTGATATTTTGCTAAATCTCTTAATCTTCAGTCTTAATCTGTCAGTAAAGTAACATGTATGAAAATTGAATATATTGGGCTCAAACATGCACAATGATGGTATGGTCCTTTAAAATTCAACGTTTCACATGCTAATACGTACTTTGAATTGTCAAAGGAATTTTAATATTTCTGGTAAAAGTCGTCTTTTCTTCACAGAGACAAACATTGTCTTCTGTGTAGCTCCGTGTTCGGTTACATAAAGTTACTGCAACAAAATTCATGGATGTCGTGTTCTCTATGACGATTATTTATCTCAAACATGTTTCAAATCTCTACAAAGTTGATTTTTATGTCGTACTGGAATGAACTGAAACCAACACCAGTCTGGAGGATAGGAAAAACAATTCTAGTATTTATCGTCTAGTAGTATGTTTATATAAAAAAAAAAGGTTGTCAGGAATGTAACATGTATGCAGATTGTATTGGGCTCAAACATGCAAAATCACCGATATGCTCCTTTGTAAGAGTGGCAGGAAGTTTCCAGCGTGTGTACAGACGTTAAATAATCACGTAAAAACAGCGTAAAACTACCATGTGTGTGTGTGCGCGCGCGCGTGTATTCGTGTTCGTAGTTGTTTAGTGTTGTTATTCTGTCAATGGTTAAAATGTTTTTAGTGAATCTGAAGCGTAAAACGTTTTTAGTGTGTTTTTGGCTGTTTTTTTTTTTAAAATAAGTTGTCATATCATCGTAAACTTTACGCGCCTTTTTTCCCCGTCATTGTGTATGCGTGTGTTTTGAATGTGTTTTTANTGTGTGTGTGTGTGTGTGTGTGTGTGTGTGTGTGTGTGTGTGTGTGTGTGTGTGTGTGTGTGTAGACGTACCGTTTACTGTTTAAAGCGCAGCTAGAAAGCTAACGTTTCCTTCCGCAGCATGGCTCCGTGCTAAAACCTAAAGATTAATCATCATCAAACCGAATAAAAATCATATAAAACATCTATAAATAGTTATATTAAAATACAGCGGCCCGGTTCTCTCCGGTACAGCAGGTGGCTGTAAACACGGAAGTACGGCGGTAAAACTCTCCGCCTCCTCTCATCAGTAAGAAATNGGTGGCTGTAAACACGGAAGTACGGCGGTAAAACTCTCCGCCTCCTCTCATCAGTAAGAAATAAAACCTGTTTATCAGACTCTGTTAAGCCTCGAATGTCATTTTTACACAGAATTTAAAAAATAAATTTAATTTTTTAAATTTAATTTAATAAATAAATACTATACTAATAAATAAATATTATTAAAAAATAAATAAAAACTTAGTAAACAGGAAGAAAGCTTTAGCTATTTTGTCGTTTTATCATGTATAATTTTCTAAAATCAAGTAGTAAAGTCAAGAACTTTTTGTCTATGATTTCATGTTATCTAGTCTTGTTTTTATTAATTTTCTGTATCTTATGTGAAGCAAAAAAAAAAAAAAAANAAAAAAAAAAAAAAAAACATTTTAAATGATTTAAAATAAAGCTGCTTGACTTGAGTTTGTAGTCAGAAATTCATGTCTGTAGCCATAATTATTCTTTTCAAATGTAGCACAGCAGCTATCTGTAAAAGTAATTAAAATACAAAAGATCTGGCAGGTTTTAAATTTAAAGGACCATCCAGGTGATTTTGCATGTTAAAAGGACCGTACCGTCCATTTTGCAGGTTTGAGCCTAACATTTTCAATATTTATTTACATTACTGACAATCATTTCCAAAGCATACTACTGGAACGGTGAATTAAAAATGTTTTTCCTACCTTCCAGACCTCCATTGGTTTCAGTTCATTCTGCTATTAAAATCAACTTGTTGATACTGTAAACGTTCTTGGGATAGGTAATCCATCATCACCAACAAGACGTGTATTCAGGTTTTTTTAGAAGTTATGTAATTTTAGTGTTTAAGCTCAATAAAAAGCGTGGAGTGAATGTATGCCTCCACCGGGGAATATAGTCCCAAAAGAAGACCTGCGTTTATGGAAAAATTTAAAGGACCGTGACTTCATAAGGCTGTGTAACTATTAGCAGGAGAAACATGGATTTTTAAGGTGGGTGTATCACTTGAATATTTGATTTTGAAAGATTAAGAGATTTTTCAAAATATCAGGAAAGCTGAGATACGGTTTTATCCTTTGGGAAATGATTGTCAGTAACGTTACATGTATGAAAACTGAATATATTAGGCTCAAACATGCTATATAGATGGTATGGTCCTTTAAGAAGGCGTTTGCTGTAATGTACATGAGCGTCCACTGGGGAGCATCCTCGCTCCCTATACTACATATGTTACATACTACTAATCTTTCAAAATCAAATGTTCATGTGATTCAATGTTTCGCCTGCTAACACGCGTCTGAATGTAGGAAACAAGGTAAAGTTTAATGTTGTTATGATCTGGGCGAGAGGAACCAGAGCAATAACATGGAATGTGGTGAAAGCTTTGTCTCGTTCCTGCTCCCAAGCATGACCAGCAACACACACATAAACTACAGTATATGCAAGTTATTATTTATTTTTCTCAATAAACTTTATTTATATAGCACTTCTCAAAAACACAAGTTACAAAGTGCTGAACACACAACGCCATGAAAGGGCCAAGAAGAAAAACACAAGGAATAAAAAAGAAATATATATATATACATACATACAAACATACACATATAGACATATAGACACACATGTAAACATGTATACATCATTAAAGATAAATAAGATAATAAATAATATTAATAAATAATAATATATAATAATATTAATAAATAAATATAAAATAATAATATATTACTATTATTAATATTAATAATATTGATATTATAATATATAATATTAATATTGTAATATATAATAATATGAATAAATTAATAATAAATAAATGGGACTAGGGATGAAAATTAGTCAGGTTTGGCTAAATCTGGCACTTTTACATTTTGTTGTTTATTAATGTGCATTGTCCCAATGTTTACATATATATATATATATATATATATACACACACACACACACATATATAAGAAGAATAAAATACACCAACAGGTCTCTTTGGCCCCCAAACTCTGGAACTCTCTGCTTCAAATTTCAGATCTGTGGACTCATTCAACAAGCATCTGAAGACTTTTCTGACTCACTCTGGCTCCGTTCACATTACAGCCTTAATGCTCAGTTCTGGTTTTTTAATCAGATCTGATCTTCTTGTGTTGATGGTTCACATTCATGTTTGTAGTAACATGTCTGACACCATGTGAACACGCTAAGGTCCTAAACTGCCACATATGCAGATTTAACTAAAATGTGACCCGCATGTGACAAGAAGAACAACAAAACCCTATTTTTGTCCAACAGTACACGGGATGCGTTTGTCACATATTTTCGTGCATGTGTCGTTTCATATATAACACTAGGTCTTCAACGTGTTGAAAATAACATTAAAACCAGTTTTAAAGCAGAGTTACACGTGTGATTTTACTGGTGGTGGCTGTGGAGTCACTGGGCTTGGCCTCTGCTGCTGCTGCATGAGCATCAAGTCACGTCAGCATCATCATTGCTGCCTCAGGAAGTGAAGAGCCTCGCTGTTTTTTATGTTTTCATGATGTCTGCAATTGTGCCCTGAAATGTGAAAGGCTATCAAGATATAGTTTGAGTGGGAGACAGAATATCATGGGTCGTCCTCCTCCTCGCCCCGTATTTTGCCAAAATAAAGGTGGCAAGCCTTGCAAACATGCATGGCCAGGATTATTTGGAGGTTGGCAGATAAAGCAGATAAGGATGAGAATGAGAGCGAGAAGGCGACAAAAAACAGAAGCCGTAGCAGCTGCTCTGTTAGCTGCTGCTGCTGCATGTCATGCAGAGACAGGTNAAAAAACAGAAGCCGTAGCAGCTGCTCTGTTAGCTGCTGCTGCTGCATGTCATGCAGAGACAGGTGTGGGTATGAGGGCAGAGCCAGCAATGGTGGGATGCCATGTTCACAAGTTCAGAGGAACAGGTCACTGAAAACTTTCTGATGTCTTCATAAATATCCAACAAATTTAAAACTTCTTCATCTCTCCGCTGACCCCCATCACTGTTGTTGCTCTCCATATTTATTTTTACCGGCTACTACGAGGCGCCGACACTGAATGAGGATGAGATGCAACATGCACAGAGAAGCTAGACGTTAAAAAAAACCCACATGAATTCTGATCTGAGCAGTCAGACAGTGGTCGCATCGCCAGAGATCAGATGTGGATTGGATCTAGGACCACATATGCAAGCAGCCCAAATCTGATATGAAAACATCAGATCTGGTTTGTTCACACTGCTGTGAAAAATCAGATCTGAGTCACATGGAGGTAAAAAAAAATCAGATCTGGGCCACTTCAGCGTGAAATGTGAACACAGCCTTTGTTGTGTTTTATCTGTCTGGATTTTATTGTCTGCCATATATTGCAGACAATAAAATTGCCATATAAGGCAATCCCAGAGTTTGTTCTTCTTGCTCTTATTATTATTATTATTATTATTATTATTATTCTGCTTCCCCCCATTTTTTGGACCTTAACTGCTTCTGCAAACTTCAACCAAATTAAGCCATTCAAAGTTCAGGTTGTTCAGAAAATTCATGGCATGCAGGCTATATCTTTTTGTATTAATATATCATATACAGTATTTTCTGAAATATTAAGGTTTTTTCAGGCATTTTTTGCCATTCAAAGTCAATGAGAGGAGGCTTCAAGCATCCTTCAGGCATTCATGCCTTCAGGCACTTATAACTTCAGCATACTTCAAGCAATAAAAAAATTAAAACATTATTCAGGCCACAAGACTTTCAGCTTTCATATACTACTTCAGCATATTCATGCATTTCATAGTTTTTGAGAAATCATGAGTTAAAAAACTTCATATTTTATGTAACATTCAGCATTTGTAATGAGTGTGTATGGGAAAAGCTAGAGTGCGAGCTGGTGACAGCTGATTGGCTGAGCTGCCTCCACTCTTACTGCTGTTGTGATTTTAAAGCAAAAATAAAATTCAACTTGTCATATCTTCCACATTGTTTGTACAAAACCAATAATTTCTACATCAAAATGTAGCTACAAGTCTCCTCTCTCTGAAAATGTAAACATTTCCATGTAAATGTTAATCAGTTCTGATGTACAAACCTCTAAACATGGACATTGACGATTTTTATCTCCATTCGCTCAATGTTAAATTCTCCAGAAAAAACTCTCACAAATGAAATTCTTTCACGTTTTAAAACTGCCAGTACTCCGTCAGTTTTCAGAGTTTTGACAAAAGTCTTACATGTACTTCTTCCTCAAATCCTCCTCTTTCTAACGCTGTATAATATTCTGAGAGCAGACATTCGGTCTTGGAGTAAGAGCCATTTGTTTGGGGTGTGGTAATCTCGCTCTCTGTCTCTCTAGTTAATTAGCTCCTGTTTTTTTTCCCGCAGTCTGTTCCATCGGCATCTTCAAAGGAACACGCAGTCACGACACACAGAGGCAAAAATTAAAGGAGCATTGCAAAGATTTTTAAAGATTTGTTTTATTAATCTTAAACCATTAAACATAAAGCAACCAAACTTGACAGACTTGTTCATTGTCTCATCTACTACTGATCCACTACTGATTACTGACAAAACGCTGCTTGGCCTGAAGGTGGCGCTATAACAACCACTTACACATGTTGCCTATAACTTTGGATCCTGACATTGCACAGTCAAAACTGACTTTACAGTCAAGTTGTACAGTCAACTTGAACTACTTTCAACGGCTCCACACGCATCTGTCATTACAGATCCAACAGATTAAAGGAGCATGCCAGTGATTTTAAAACCACTTTTTGGTTTAAAATTGAGCAACATACAGTCAAAATTCCTTTTGAAATACATTGCCTGGTTGTCCATGGATCTATCGCTACAGATTCCCACACATTAAAGGAGCATTTCAGTAATTTTAAAACTACTTTAAAAAAATGCTTGGAAATGAACATCATATGGTCAAAATTCCTTTTGAAATGGACTCCTTGAGCATACATGCATCATTCCAGATACCAATAAATTAAAGGAGCATACCAGTGATTTCAAAACCACTATGTTGTTTGGCTTTGGAAACAAATGACAGTCTACTTTCAGTGGTTCTATACATACATCTGTCATTACAGATCCAACAAATTAAAGGAGCATGCCGGTGATTTTAAAACCACTTTTTGGTTTATAAGTTTTGAGTTGAGCATCATACAGTCAAAATTCCTTTTGAAATACATTCCCTGTATTGGGATCTATCACTACGGATTAGAACACATTAAAGGAGCATTTCAGTGATTTTTTTTCACCATTTTGAATTTTTCCCAAATATTAAACAGATTTCACTCCTTATAAACATCTAAAACATCACATCATGAAAATATTTGATATATTTCAGCTCAGTTTATTGATGTCATTGTTTATGAACTTTGTGGAAAGATGAAAGCTCTTTCAGTGTTTCTGGCTGATACACATGTTCACACACATCATTTTAACTCCTGCATGATTCAACTGTTTTAGCTTTTAAGCCACTTAAATATTCGGCATTCTATTTTTACATGTTTCAAGCAATTTTTTACATTCAGATATTCTTGTGAGGATTCAAATATTCTTCAAGCATTCCTGCATCTATCAGTTTCAAGCAAGTTTCAATCAGTTTCAAGCAATGCAAAGCACAAACTTCGGCAAAAGGGCAATCCCAGACTGCAGTTCCACAGGAAATGCATTTCTAGTTCGTGTTGTCTTGCTGTTTAGTTTGGTTTGTTTCATGGAATTTATTGTTTTATTGTGAAGCACTTTGTGACTTTGGCTCTTGAAATGTGCTATATAAATACTTTACTTGCCGGTCCCAAGCCCGAATAAATGCAGAGGGTTGTGTCAGGAAGGGCATCCGACGTAAAACCTA